>JAZGTJ010002560.1:0-41354 GCA_036877575.1 Botia almorhae
GTGTAGATGCTGAATCTATTTGTGGCTGTGATCATGGATAATTTCGAGTACCTTACGCGAGACTCCTCCATCCTGGGTCCTCATCACCTGGATGAGTATGTGAGGATATGGGCAGAGTATGATCCTGCTGCTTGGTAAGTATATACTTATATGTAAACATATAAACATACAAGCACACTTGAAAGTATATACTAATGCTAAAGATAGCTAAAACTAATTATTACATTAACTGAAACATTATTACACGTATTCAACTTATAAATGTAATGATGTTTAATGTAAATGTATGTTTATTAAACTAAGCATTTCACTAAACTCATTAATATTCTCTGGGTGCTATTGTATAGATATGCAGTGGCTAGAAATATACATGTAGAATCCACAATCTTAATACATTTCATATTTAGTTATATCTGTCAAAAACCCTAAAACGTTGTTAATTCTAAAGGATTAAAATGTATCTCAGATGTACAGTGTGGCCATGAGTACAGTATAAATAAAGCCTCTGTCCTATATAACACACACACAGACCCTCTCCTGTGTTTAGCTAGAACTTGTGTTTTCTGACATTGGCACAGAGCCGTGGCCTCTAGCACAATCTGTTTAAAGTACAGAGCCTGGCTTCACTGTATCCTGCCATGGACCAAACTGAGGGAAGAATACCACAGCTCCAGCTGAGAGAAAGGGATCATGGATTTGAGCTTTATAGCTCTGTTCAAATCCATAAATCCCCCCCAAACCCTCCTACATGCCCTTCTGTGAATCCCAGCCCTCCCACTCTGGAATACTGCATACTGCAAGCCAAACTTACTGTGCCAGCCTCTCTCCCTCTTAACGAACACGCTAAGTTTCCTGGTATCTGCATTCCAGTGCCCGTCACCCTAATGTTGTGCCTTAGACAGCAACGCAGGTGGGCAACAGAAAGTAAATCAGGAGAAAGGAATGAAACTTAACATGAGTAAGATTTAAGCCTTTTTACAGAAAGGAAATATGCAGGAAGGATGAAGGAGAGCAGGAATGAGCGACTGTTGTTTGTAAAAGCACTGTCAAATCAGTCTGACAAGAGAAAGGGATGAAGGAGGTGAGGAAGGAAAGGATGGAAGAAAGGAATGATCAAAAGAAAGAATCAAGGGAGGAAAAAGCTGAGGAGAGGAGGGAGGAACAGAACAGAAATCACATGACCTAAAGAACAAAGGGAAAAAATAGATAGAATGAAATAGAGACCGGTGAGAAATGGAGGTACAGTATATGAAACATCCAGGTCAACTTTCAGGTGTAGCCAATGAAGTTGACAGCACCATTGGGTGATGAGCAAATAGGAAATTGTGTGTGTGATTCTGTGGTTCACTTCCTGTTCTTCTGTTCTTCTTCCTGCCAATGTCTCTGTTCTGAATTGTGTTCTCTAACTTCCCTGTATTCTTCTTACAGTGGGCGCATTCATTATAAGGATATGTACAGTTTATTGCGAGTTATCGACCCCCCTCTGGGCTTAGGCAAGAAATGTCCTCATAGGGTGGCCTGCAAGGTTTGACTTCCACTTAAAAATTAACACCACCTGCTAGCATCCAGAATGCAATGAATGTCGCTTCCCTTCTTTTCTTTTCAACTCTCACCATTTCTACTCTGCATTCTGATATGACAATGAGAATGTGCAGGACAATGCCGACACTTCCAGGAGCATGAAAAGCACTAGTGTGTACGAACAAGCAAACAAGACAAAAAAAGACGTAGAAAGACCGACAGCTACGAAAAATCAACCATCTTTTGATTTTGTTTTGCTTGCTGTTAAGGCACGGCTAGGTACGGTAGCGTGCATTGTTCTGGGTGGAGGGGGACAGAAACTGCATTGACATAAAATTCCATTATAACGTCCTCTCAGCAGTGGGACTTTTGCCTGTTACGAAGCCCCCCTGCTCTTCTATGCAACCTGCCCCCGTTTGCATAGAACGCACTCAGAATTTTAAGGCCCCGCCTCTCACTTCCCTATTAACGCAAGAATAAACCCATCATCAGTTTACGGTAGACTAGTTTACCAAACCGCACCTCTCCTTCAACCGAATAACCTTCTTTTGTTCTGTTCTGTTCTCCTCCCACCCACCCCTCCCACTCCTCTCCTTCTTGTTTTATTTGTTCTTTCTCTCTCCCATGCACATTTTGGTTTGGTTTTTGTTTGTTTTCGGTTGCCCAGTGGCAGAATCAGTTACAGGGATATGTATGAGATGCTCAGGCACATGTCTCCTCCATTAGGCCTGGGAAGGAAGTGCCCTGCACGGGTTGCCTACAAGGTAGAGGTCCTCCGAGCGGCCAGCGCTGTGTCTGTACTGTTGGTGTTTTCTCTTTATTTGATCTCCTTCTTTTACTCCTTCGTTGTCTGACGGAGGCGCTATTGTGATTCTGGTGGCAGGGCCGAGGGTTCGAGCGTGTTAGACTCAGGCTGGCTGATCCACAGGGCAGTGGGAACGGACGAACCTTCTCAGCACTTTTGCACCGTATGAAGACGCACGCGGCCATAAACAGACGTACAGCTCCATCACTCACTCGTTAGACTACAGGGGTTTGCAAAGGATGAAAAAGTCACAGACGTTTTACAGTTGGCATTACATTAAAGCGAAATGCTTGTGCTTTAATGTACATCAGTGATAAGTAAAGGAATTTTGTGACATACAGTGGGGATCAAAAGTCATCAAAAAGTTACATTGTCATAACAAATTGAGTGAACAGTTGACATAATATAAATTTCAGAATTTCCTAGGATTTGGTATATGGCCATTTTTGCTTTACAACAGCATGCACATAAGCTGGTTCTCTCTTGTAAAATTACATTTGATTAGTGACATGGTAAAGAACTTATATACCTTTTAATTTCTTACACTTTTCTTTGTTTTGGAAGGTTTAAGCTCTTAAAACTTTGAAGGGTTTTAAGCAAAATGTAAAATAGGTTTGAAAAGGTTTAAAACAGATGAAACCTAAATTTCGGATCCCACTGTATATGAAAAGCATAGAGAAACATATTTCCATATCATCACACACATACACACTCACAAACACGTCCATCTGTGCGTGTGCAGCAGTGGTTGGAAGGATTAAGGGCTTCAGCTCTCCAAGTCCCTCAGCTCTGTGGATGCCGCTCTGTTAGGGATTCTTTCCTCTTTGGACCAGCTCTCTGCCTCTCTCTTTCTGTTTATACACACATACTTAAACACATACAACAACAAACGTTGTTCTTGGATGGCATTAAGGCACAATAAATTAATAATTTTGAAACAATTATGCTCTCTCTTCAATACAAGTAAATTTTTACATGACTCCTGCAGGTAATCCTTCACACTTCTTTATCTTCTGTCAATGCAGTTCTTATCTGTTTCCAGCCCCTCCTCTTTACATTCTGCCAATCATCTGCATGCCCCGCCTTCCAGGCCACTGGCCCATAATATACTCCTTCCCTTTCTAATGGTCACTTATATAGGACTCTCTCTTTCCGTCTCTCTCTCTTTGTCTAACTGTAAACCAACATTTTACCCTTTTCCACAAGCCTTTATGGAACACTGATTGAACAACAGTTTAAAAAGACAGAGTAGGAGATCTGCTAGTGAGCCCATACCAGTTTCTCTCAACAACCCTGAGAGCTGATCTCCTTTCTTCTACCTTTCCCCCATACCTGTCTTTAGTACTGGTACAGTCTAACCAAGAGACCCCCCCACTCTTTGTTTTGCCCGTGTCACTTCCTGTCTGATAGGTGCTTCCTGTCACTTCCTGTTGCCCCATAACCTCAGTGGAATCAAGAACAGT
Organism: Botia almorhae; assembly: GCA_036877575.1. Classification (NCBI taxonomy): domain Eukaryota; kingdom Metazoa; phylum Chordata; class Actinopteri; order Cypriniformes; family Botiidae; genus Botia; species Botia almorhae. The sequence continues at coordinate 3,790 of JAZGTJ010002560.1, forward strand.
GTCCACAACCATTGCATTCACTGTCTCTTGCCCTGCCATACATTAGGGCCAAAAACACAGAATCGCCCTCTAAAGAATGTGACCAGCCTGAGTAGTGGTAGATCTTTTTTGTTTTCCTAGCATTCAAACTTGCCTTAAATTTTGGAGAATCCTCTTCGTCATCTCTATCTCATCTTCCTCCATGATCATCTCCACTGTTAATACACCTTCTGTCAGTCCTAAACAAAACTGCACCGATGCTTCTCTGACAGCCCACAGCTTTTCTCATCATCTGCAACATTAAGCTATTTCCATCCAGCTTAATCGCACGGGCGGTAGTCGACTCTTAGCTCATCTTCATCACACCAACAATTCACAGCCATGTTCCTTTTTTTTCTGGAGAATGCTGCTCTAACCTAAACCAATAGCCTGCACTTATCTTTTTGCCTTGAGAGACCAGAGAATCTGGATCGAGCACTTGTTTTTATCTAGTAGTCCATCAATGATTCCGTTTCAATATCAGCAAGAACTACTAAATGAATGAGCTGAAATGAACCAACTAGATGATGCTTTCGGTGTTGGCTGCTCTGTTGCTTGTTTTGTGATGCATGTGACTGCATGATGCATGCTGGGAAATGTAATAGTTGTGTGTGGGGGGTGGAGGGTGAGTGTTTCTTCTTTGATGGAGTGAGAAGGGGAAATTTGGGGAAATATTGTGGGTGATTGCATAGCAGAGGGTGTCACGGTAATGACAGGGATGGTAACATTAATCCTGTGCAATGCAATCAAGATTTTTTGTGTCTTCAAACATGAACTTTCCTCTGATCAGTGGAGAATGAATTATACTTTAAAACACTGATGTTTACATAACAGTCACTGTTTTAATCTGTTACTTCGTCCACTGGTCTACATTTAAATTGTAAACCTCCTTCTGTTAAAGCTCTCTGACTGACCACTCAGATGCTTATATGGAAAAAATAACCGTTCACCACTACACAGATCACATCTGTAGCATACACAGTATTACGGTTTTATCATTATCCAGACCAGTGGTTCTCGAGTGCATTGGCTTTAGTATACAAATATTATGTCCAGTGGAGACGCAATACGCTATTAAAATTGCTTACTGTAAAAATAATTAATCAATGATTGGAATGTATTATTATCATTTATATAATATATTTTATCATTGTAGAAAAACATGTTTGTGTCATTGTAAATGTCAGTCTTGGTTTTTGAAAAACTGTCCATCTAATTTAGTGATATTCCACCAACTAAGAGATGAATTTGCAGTAAAAAAATGAAGAGTTTAATTGGACAGACAGTCTATGATTATATGAGTGTAGCATTGTGGTTCTTTGCGGTCCAGAAAAAGACCTGCAATTCATTTTCAAATTGTGACTCATTATTTAAGAACCACTATCTGGACCACTGACTCATTCTTTAATATTTTAACTTCCACAAAAACACAAATTCCATAAACTACTAACCAGTCGCCTGGGTTGTCTTTTTATCTAATGATTACCATACTTACAGCTAAATTAATTTTTGCACTGAGTACTAAAGGTCACAGAGCTAGCCCTGAAAATCCCCCTTTACTTTCCCTTCCCAATCCCTCTCACACACCAAAAGCACACCCTACCCGGAGGTTCAAAGCACACATACATGCTCCTCCTTTTCTAACTGCCCATGATTGGCTCTCCACAGAGATTGTTGCGGATGGATCTACCGGTTGCCGATGACAACTCCGTGCACTTTAACTCTACCCTTATGGCCTTAATCCGAACCGCTCTGGATATCAAGATCGCAAAGGGTGAGGAAGATTTTGTTCATACACAGAACATTTTTGATGTTTATAATAATGCATTTAATTAGATTATGTATAATTGTTTACATGAGGTTGGATTCTATGTTATTACAGAACATTTTAGATGCATAAATTTTAGATCATTTATAATGATGCATTTAATTAGATTATGTATAATTAAATGAGGTTACATGAGATTGGATTGTACGTTATTCAGATATTAATGAAACGTATGTATGTTTGTGGAAATATGCTTATATATATGTGTGTGTGTACATGTCTGTTGCTGTGTAAGTAGGAGGTATAGATAAACACCAGATGGATGCTGAACTAAGGAAGGAGATGATGGCGATATGGCCCAATCTATCTCAGAAGACTTTAGACTTACTGGTGACACCCCACAAGGGTAAGTTACCCATGAGGTTGGTGTGTCTGGGACGTTTCTCTTGTACCACCCAAGGACAGCTTCTCTCAGCCAGCTCACTCACTGCTGTGCACCCCCTGATACTCCAGGCTTAAACTCACCTCATCAGACCATTAGTGTAGAGTCCTGTTAAAACACTGTGATTCTTTAAGCTTATAGATACAGTATATACCACACATATGTATCATAACGGCTTACAAAAGGTGGGATTCAGTAATAATGAATTTTACCCACTAAAAACATCACAGGCGTTTATTTACAGGCATCGTCTGTGTTTTTTTTATTACGTTTGATGTGTATGTGAATTTCCTCAGACTCGAGTCAATGACCTTGCCTTCTTTACTAATTCAGTTGAGTTACAGAAAATAATTTTATTAGCATTTGTAGGTATGTATATCAGGTATAGTCACAAACATGCCTACAATGTATGTGGAAATGTATTAAGGCCGGCTTATGGAAATACACAATAGCTGAGACAATGACTGAAACATGGCAAGCAATTTTGGAGTTTTAGACCACATGCTAGAGTGACACTGCTTAGTGTTTTTAAACTAAGTCTAAATTGTATTGCTACACCTTATAAAAAACATTAATGACACACATGCACACACTTGTACCTGTATTGACCTGCTCTGGGCTTTCCAGCTCACTGCACCTGAGATCAGGGGGTGTCTTACTATAGATGAACACTCTATAGATGTCTTTTCACTACAGGGGTTGTCAGATTCCTGACCAGACGTACACACTTAACTATGAATATTTTATTGCACCACTAAAATGCTACTAGTACCTGAGACGTGTGTGCTAGCTTGCTGGTGAGACATGTTAAAACCTATTTAAAGCTAACTAGCTTATAAGACATGTTGTGTATGCTTAATGCTAGCTAGCCTAATGCTAGCTAGATGCTCCAAGGCATTGTTAGCAAGCATGAGATAATAATAATAAAGGCAATAAGGCTTTTGGCAAAGCTATGATGCTAGTAATATTAGAGAATGTTCAGGATGAGTTTGCGCCAAGCATGTAATAATTTAGAACTGTACTGTTTGATGCTAATTTTATCTTCATTGTTCTATGCAGATCCAATACAGAGGTGGTGACCATGGCTTACAAACACCACTAAGCATGGCATGTAGACCTAGCGTGAAGTTACTCTATAGTAACTTCTTTATATGGGCCGACAAAAATCGTCGGTTAGATTCTGAGGCTTTGTTGACATAATCTACGAATTATGCTACAGTTTGCTGTCTGATTTCTAAGATATAGAGGGTAAAATGGCAAACGGTATATATTTATTTTGGCAAATTATTCTACCATACTATAGCTGTAGCTCATGAGGTCATAGATCTTGCCCAAATTTTGAAACGCATAAAGAGAGTATCAACAAACATTAATTAGTTAATTAACGCACGTACAATACAATGCAAGTGTTTTTAATCAGTCTGCTTGTGAAAAGACCTTTAGCTCTGTATGTGTGTCAGTTTGACACCCTGTATATGTGCATGCCAGTTTGTGCGTATACGTTTGTGGTGTGCATGGCCCGTTCCTCACACCCATCCCTCTCGCTCAGGGTCCATCTCACCTCGTCTAATCGTGCAGGGTAACTTGTCCTTTTCTCAGCAGCAACAGACTTGACAGTAGGAAAGATCTACGCTGCCATGATGATCATGGAGTATTATCGGCAAAGCAAAGCCAAAAGGGCGCAGGCTGTTCATGACGAGCAGGTACGTCCTCTCTGCTCCTCTCACAGCAATATTAGTCCACAGTGAGCTCTTACAAACTCTCCTATACTGCTATAATAGAGCCATTAATGTCCATATTGGTGGGCTTGTTCAACATCTCATTACATAACATGCCTCCGCAGAGACGACCATAATGTCAAGCATATGGGTCTATAGACCTGTGCAGTCTGTCTCAGTGCATATCTTGCAATCCTAAATCCCCCCATTGTACTTAACAATGTTTGAAGGCCACACCCACCGCACTTTCATTATAGCAAGAAAGAAATACATTCCTCATAACAATAACCAAACACTAAGAAATGTCTTGATTTGTAGTTGTTTTAGCTTGTTTTAATGCTTTTATTTTAAATAATTTTAAGTCATCTTGAAGCCGCCTTGGAAATTTGTTAAGGCCCCCTAGTGGTCCCCGGGCACCTAGTTAAAAAACACAGTTATAGAGATTTTATTAATGAAATGAAACATGTGCAACAAATAAATGAATACAAGTATTTTACGACGCTTCCCTTTAAAAGGTTTGTACAATGGGAAAGTATTGCATTGCACTATCGCTCTCTTCCACATAAACCACTAGATTAATAATTCATCTGCAACCACATTGATTTACTTTACTCTTAATTTTATAAAGCAGGGTTCTATTTACTTGCACTTCTAAGTCACTTGCACAGGGTCATTTAATATTGTAGTGTGTTTGATGGGTTGATTTAATTATTTCCATTATTCTTCTGCATAAAACAGAGTAATGTTTGTCTCAGTGCAGAAGAATCCCAGCAGACCAATAGCAGTTATTATGTTATAGGGTTGAAGGAGGAGACTTTAAATGATGCCCTAAACAAACAAACACCATGATTGTTGTGCTGCCTCTGATTTTAGGAGTTTGCTGTAAATGTGTTTTTGAAGATGATGTATGATGTATGAATATTAGACTGTCATGCAACATGGGCCTGGTCTGCATTTCTACTGTTTTGCCATCTTGTGATCTTCAACTATACTGTACATCCACATGAACGTTAGAGCCAGACTTGAGGCTGCCCTGTTGAATCTTAGTGTAACAAATGATGTTTCATGTGGATGTAGTAGTTATTGCAGATACCATTGAACCTGCTGAGCTTTATCACATACAGTCAATGCTCTGATTCATCCATTAGATAACAGCAGCAAACTTTTTCATCTGTGCATGTTGTTTACAGATTACCTGTTTTCTTTATCAGCTCTTATTCAACTTACTAGCTGTCATACGGTTTTAAAATGAAACCTGCCTTTACATACTTACATTTTGAGTTTCTTTTTTTTACTAGATCGGTTGATTCTCATTCATTTTCTAAATTTCAAGGTGTTATGTTTGGCTGGTGGTACCAGTTAGCTGATTCATAAAGTAAATTATATTAACAACATAATGTGGAGTTACACACAAGCTATGTAGAAAAAGACCCCTTGAAATGGTAGTTAGAGTTTTGTGGCTTTTATTCCATGTCAAATGTACAGTCTTTCTCTCCCCAGAAAAACGACCAACAAAACTGATGACTCATCCTGTCCACAGGGCCTTTTTGCCAAATAAAATGCTCGCTAGAATGACAGTGTCTGGTCCTCTGTGTTATAATCGTCATCTGCCACCAAACTAACACAGTGTCTCCCTAAGCAGTCAGCCAATAGCTTGACAGCCTGCTGTTCAAACACATCAATGTCCTGTCGATGATGATCGTGGGGCTCATTAGAATGGTCACTCTCGTGTCATGACTGGAATAGATATGAACTTACTCCACAAATGAACAAGTTTGTCTGCTTCCCAGGTGTGCAGGTGTAGCTAACAGCTCTTTCATAAGTGAATTTTGTACCTAGAATGTATTGTCAATGAAATGAGCAACAATTTCAAATTCCAAATTGCAGTTTTAATTGGAAATATGTCAAAATTGTTCAACAAAGCATTTCAAGGGGCCTTTAAAATGACTCTTATTATCTGGACATATGAATAAGTCAGTTGTCATATGGTAATTGTTAGTTATGTTTGTATAGTTAACATTTGGTTGGTTAACACAGATGATTAAACTGTGAAGCTTAAGGGCTATTAAGTGACATAATGATTCATCAGTGCTGATCAGCAGTTAATTGGTTACAGAGGATGTTCATTTACTGGGACACTGAGAGTAAATGAATTCTCAGCATGGTACCATCAGCTTACAGGATAAACTCATTTACCCACAATTCTCCTGGAATGCCTCCTGACCGACCACAGCTGGCTGCTGTTGCTGCTGGATCCCTTTCCCATTTGCACATGGGATGTTCAGCATCCCATATCTCTCCCAACCCCATTTTCCCATCAGCTTGCCTGATACCAGCCGTAGGCCATGTTGTATCTTACACAGAATCGAACGCCATTAATGTTTCAGCGCCTGGAGCCGCCATCCCCAAGCCAAGATGTTGGGCAGGGACTCACTGGACTTCCTGAATCACAGCAGCACCCAGCCAATCACCTGTAAGTAGCTATTGCTCATTTTTATTCAGTTTCTGCCTCCTTTGTAGTCATTTTACTTTGAAAATGTTTTAAATGAACTACATTTAAGAGCTTTTCTTTAAGCATATACCATAATTAGGATGCAGTTTAAAGAAATGAAACCATGCCACCATCTGTAACTCTGGTAACACCACTTTGAGTTAGGCCTCCAATGTTATTCACAAGTTGTCTGTCATGGGCCATCGTCTCTGTCTTGGACTCTGGTGGACAACCAGTGGAAAACTTAAAGACAGATAATGAGAAATGGGAGATGAATATGAATCACACTGTGAGACACCAGAGCCTTATGTTTTGAAAGAATGTTGAGTGCTTGTTATCTGACTGTATGTGGGTGTGTCATTAGGGGTGTTAATGATGGGATGCCGGCGAGCCAATCGTGGGTGACGGCGCGAGCCCAGGAGATGTCTCAGAAAGCAGGCAACTGGAGTCCTGAAGGCCAGCACCCTGATGACACGGCAGATAACCGCAGACAGTCTCAGGTACACAAACCTGCCCCATCTCATTTACAGTTTAGGGATGTATATGAACGTAAATATATAAATCAACATTCATGTCTAAACTCAAGTATTAGCATAGCATAGTTTGTATTCTAGATACAGTATGGTTTGAAAAGATGTGAGCACTATAGCATATAGTATATCCATAATGACACGACTATATCAGTATATACAACAAATGTCAATTTTAATTACTTTTAATAATAACACAATAAATGTAAAATCTGCAAAATATTCCCACAGAATACTGTAAATGATGACATAGTTTACATAGTACTTCACTGTCTTTAATAATGGCACTGTTTCATCAGTTAAGGTACACTTTGATACTGCCTGTTCACCAAAGTACCTTAGTAATTTCCTTACAGTATATAAGACAGTATAATATTTACTTGTTAAAACATGTGACGTTCCTAGAATGTCATGCGATAAGGCATCTGAGTGGATCAGTAATGTTTTCTCTGCCTCTGTACAGCAGTGTGTTAGACATGTGCAGTCTTTGTAGAAGGATATCCACAGGGACGGTTTGTTTTCATAACCCTGAATGGCCGGTCTGTCTTCCTCTCATTCATGTGCATTTCATTGACAGACAGCAACAAACCTCTTCTCTGTTGCTGAATAAAACCTAAATTCAGTGGACGGTCCTCCACACTTACACTGTCTTATAAGTTGATACTTTCTTCTGTTACAGTTTGTATTCTTTTATACTCATAAGTCTTCTTCTGAAGGTGACACTCATGTCATTGAATATTTACATCCATATTCGGCTGTCTGGGAAGGATGTTCGAACCCTTTCACGGGCCCGAGTGCCATTGTGGTGTCAGGAGGCGAGACACTCCTGCCCAGCTGAACTATTCATCAAATTCACAACCGCAGTACCTGGAAGATTGATATGTATTCACTGAGGAGGTGCTTTTATCTCACCTGCTTACTAAGGAGGATTATTATATAAGTGTTTTGTCCTAGGAGGCAATAACGTAACAGGTTCTGTGATACAAAGGTCCACAATTGCTCAGAATGTACAGAACAGTGAGAAGCAGTTCAAAAGGGGGCTGTAAATCAACAGAAAAAAACTGTAAATAAGTTCATTAAATTATTCATTACCTCTTTTTATCACCATAATATTTATTACTATTATTTATACCAATTATTTGTTTCGAGCCATCACAAATATCCATATTTTTAAGCCCCCAAAAATATTCCTTGCAATTCAATCTTCTGATCTCTCTGAACATCCACTATGAATTGAATCAACATACTGCATCATATCATACTTTCTGCAAATCCAGCTGGAGGAACATGTAGAACTGAGGCTGGGGCAGGATTGTCTACCTCATGCATCTCCTTCAGTGTGAAGAGAGAAAGTTTGAAGATGTTCTCTTCCATCCACTGTGCTTGGGCCTGTCTCTGAGGCCCCTGACATTCTGCTCTTGCCTGCTGTCCCTGGGCAGTCACGCATGGTCTCCCTCTGTTTCAGCAGACAGTAGAGATGAGAGAGATGGGGCAGGACGGGTTCTCCGACACTGAGCAGTATCTGCCGATGGATGGCCATGGCAGGGCTGCTTCCATGCCTCGACTCCCAGCAGACAACCAAGTGAGCGCCTCATCTTGTCATTCCTTCATGTGTTTTCCCCTTTTTCTTCTACCCCTTTTCCCACATTTGTCTTCCTTCCCTGAAGTCACTTTCCATTGCTGCCTTTTATGCCCATTGACCAAATAAAGCAGAAAGAACTCATGATATCATCTGTAGTGGAGTTTCAGGAGTACAGACCAAGAAAACAATGTCCTGTCCAATCAGACGCGAGGACGCATTACACACAAATGTCAGTTATGCTGTTATGTCATGAGGTCATATTACACTAACCCAGGTTGGTTTGTCCAAACAACCTGGTCTCTCCTATGAGTACCAAAAGTACCATGGTACTACCATAGCTTTGTGGCCATGGCTTCATGGTATTGTCATTGGTATTATTACTACCTTGCATTTTGGACATGTACCATGGTGCCACACTGGTAGTACACTGGTGGTACTTCTTGGTGTACCATGTAAGTATCATAGGTTTTAGTACCATGGTATATTTTACAGTACCATGGTATTGCTGTCTGATACTATTACTGCACCATGGTACTGCCACAGTACGTTTTTGTAAGGGGTGGGGGCCTACAAAGATCTACTATAGTATAATCTGCTTGCTGAACCCATAGGTGAGGGGATTTTAGCCAAAGCCCTCCTCACTGGTTTGGGTTTGCTTTCTTCATTTAATGGTCTTGTTTTTTTCTAAACCTTGTACTTTTTCCTTTTATTGTGTTTATACTGCGGGTGTGTGCGTTACAGTGTTGGGGAGTAGCTATAAGTACACACTATAAACTTCACTACATTTTTGAGTAGTGTGACAGTAGTAGCTGTTTAATAGTGTAGCTTTTCCACAGTAACAACTACTATCTTCATCGTTTAGTGGAATAGCACAACAGAACTTTGCATAGCTGTTTTAAATGTTCTTAAAGTCAGTCAAACTGAAGTAATAATCAGACACACTTCTTTAAACTGTCCTCTTTGTCTTAAATGTGTTGGAAAGTTTAATTCATTCCAGTGATTGAGTCAGTTTGGACGGCTCATGTAAACAGTTCACTGATTCTAGTCCCTGTCTGGCAATTTAGGTCTTCTTAGCTAAACTCATTTAAATGCGGCTGTACATCGCGTTTTTAGCTTTGTTATATAAATTAGGGTGTATTCTATTTTTCGTTATTGTTGTTGCATTTTCTGTATAATTATGTTTGTCTTTATCTGTTAAGCTGTTGGCCTAAGTGAGACGTTCAGTAAACCTCATTGCCATAAAATATGATTAAATAACATATATAATCTGAAAATGCACTTTTGCACTTATAATCTGAAAAAAACAAAAATAATTACCTAAAGAAGTTTCAGTTGTTCATTTTGCTAGTTACCTGTAGCCTAGCTAAATACTAAATACATTTTTTAAAAGACAGCTTGGCTGCAGTTTAACTACAGTGTCAAAGCAGTTCCTCAGCACTGTTTATGTGTTGTACATTTTGCTTTATCATATACCTACAGCGTGAAACTAATTTACATACAAAAGAGGTGTGGTCTCATTCTGTATGTGTGCACACTGTTGTAGTTTTCCTCTTGGTGGCCACTCTGTCTTGTGATCACTGTACTGTACCTCACCGTGTCATTCTGTGTGGTGTATTGTGACGTGTTTTTTAACACATGCCTCTGGCCCTTTAGTGTGTGTGCTGCTGTGGTAAGTGTCCTTTCTGTCTTTGTTGCTTCTGTGTCTAACCAAGTTCTCTCTCTCTCTCTCTCTCTCTCTCTCTCTCTCTCTTTGTATTTCTCTCTCCTTATTTCCCATTTCTTCTTGCATGTACCCCCATCTTCCCTATTTCCTTGTGTGGAGTGCCATCTCTATTTCTCTCTATCTCTCTCACCCCTGGGGTTGTCTGCTGTTAATGTGCTGTGTCTTGTGTATTTGTGTTCCCGTGTGCTTTCTGTGTGTTATATGTACATTATTGTGGTGTGATTTGTGTTTGTGTGGAAACGTTGTGCAGCCACGGAGGAAAGGAAGGCACAGAGGAGATAATCTCACTGTATGTGCAATCTCTCTCTCTCTCTCTCTCTCTCTCTCTCTCTCTTATTCATTCATAATGGTTCTCTCACACTTTCTCATTGACCCTCTCTTACCAAGATCTGTTTTTCAGTCAGTCTTTGGCTCATTCTTCAGAAAAATGGCCTTACTTAGCAAATATATTAATAACAGCCCATATTATTAATAATTTTGTTTATTTTTGTCACAAACAGTGTTGAAATGTAGTAATCATTTGACTAAGTTACAGAATCTGTAATATTTCCTGTTCATTATATCAAGAGTCGAAGGGACAAAAATTTCAGCATTTGTTAAAAATGGGCCTAGTCTACTTTATATTAGACAGAATAATAGTAGTGTACATAGACAGAATAATTGTAGAAGAAATAATTTAAATCTCCTTGTCTGCCTCCTTCTAATGTATATCTGCTGTCTGTGCTTTGTGGCAGTATGTTCACACTTACACATGCATGCTATATGTTTTGTGTGCATATGTGTCAGTATTAGACTCCATCTGTTCTGTGTGTGTATGTGTGTGTGTGTGAATGTATTTGTCATAAGAGAGATTTTGTTAGGCGGGGGGTATTTTCTAAAATGTGTATATATTGCTTTAGTATTACTGTACATAGAATAATATTGCAATTTGTACTGATCATTTTAATCATTCTTGTAAGGCAGCCTGAGAATTTTGCATCAATTTTACACAACATGCTCAATATGGTTCTGTTGATCTGTCACTTTTGTACTATTTTTCTAAACAATCTGTTTGAAAGTGTGAAAGAGGAGGTAAACCAACAACATCTGTCAACTGGAGAAAGTAAATGAGCTGAATGAGTAGCTACAGTTTTTTCATATTAACTTGGAATAGGAGAAAGTGTAATTTATATTATCCAACTTACACATTTTGATTTTAAACTGAAGAGTTTTTCTGAAGAGTCTAATGCAGCATCAAGTGAGATTATTTTGATGGAGCTTTGGCATTCGGCTCAATGAGGAACCACTGTAAGCACCTCACTCTGCAGGTCCATCATGCTGACTTGTACAGGTGCCTTTCATCCTGTACTGCCTCCTAAGAATGCGGTTCATTGGGATGTTCTTTGCTCTTTGCTGGTCAGAAGTTCTAGATGAGGATGTAAATTCATTTATTTTCACCTTATAGATGTTGTCCTGGATGCATGCAAGGCACAACCTTCTGCAACTGTCTTGCTCCTATTGTTGTCGTTCGTCCTGCTTCTCTCTCTCTTTCATGTCTCTCTGTTACGCAGACTTTTCTATCCTTTCCTCCTTCTCTGACTTTGCATGGTGAATGATGAATGATGAATTGGTTTGCGGGAGCTAGCTAAGTGTGTTCATTAGCTCATACACAATCACACCACACCAACTGTCAGACTTACTAAATTAAGCATACACACACACACAAGTTTGTCAGTCATTATAAACCCCATTTACATCTGGTCTTAACATCCATTTTGAGCAATCCGATCACATGAACAGGTGTAAACCAGGTCTAAAAACATGTGATCTTACCATTCAAACCACATTTGGTTTGATTCAGAAATGTTTATGACTATTTGTATATGACACTGGGATGCATGTACTACCAGAACAGTGTGTCCGACTGTCTTACTTATGATCGGGTCACTCTAGATATTAATACCAGGTGTAAACAGGGTCATACATATACACAACCATCTGCCTGCCTTTAAATACCACATACTACAAGAAGAAACTCCCTGCTCAACCCTGACCCATTAATCCAATAAATAGAAACCTTTCTTTCTTCCTTCGCTTCCTTTTCTTTTTCCTCTCTGTCTCTCTCTCTCTCTCTTTCTCTCTGGCTCTCTCAGCAGACCATCACAGAAAACAGTCCTATGAAACGTTCAGCTTCGTCTCTGGGCCATGGTCGCCCGGGCCGGCCAATGAGGGGTGAGGACTACAACATGGAGAGGGTCATTCCAGAAGAGGGTCACAGACACGGCCATCGCCACAGAGATCGCAGCCACCGCGCATCTGAGCGCTCCCTCAGCCGCTATACAGATGCCGACACAGGTCAGAAATTAACAAATCTGTGGTGATTTCCACTGTGATGTCAGTGATGATGGTTATTTAGGAGTAACATGTTTTCTAACTGGACATAATCACATCTTCCCCCTCTGGCTGTGGACCAGCAGGTCTTGGTACTGATCTCAGCACCACCACACAGTCAGGAGACCTGTCATCAAAGGAAAGGGACCGGGGTCGGGCCAAAGACCGCAAGCATCATCACCATCATCATCACCACCATGGTTCTGTAGATAAGGAGCGATATGGACATGAATATGGCCACAGACAGTCGAGAGAGAGAGACCGTCGCTGGTCTCGCTCACCCAGTGAGGGCAGAGAGTGCCTGACTCACAGACAGGTGGGCGATTCATTCATAAAGGGCATATACGCATAACCTGCTGGAAATCTTAAAAGCTTGTGCAAGTAGAAGTATTATCTTTTAATATATTTATCATTGTAAACCTAAAACAAGCTGTCAACTTGAATTGGGTGATAAAGTTGTTTTTTGGAACACGATTGCTGGTCAGCCAGCTGGAAACCAACAACCATGCTTCAAAAGACAGCTTCCACCTTATGTTAGACGTTTAAACAATGTAAATATAAATCATCTTACATAATGTACACATAATTACTATTGTGACAACATATGACAGCTACTGATAGTTATCTGAATAGTTACAGGACCAAAATGAATGCCATCGTCAATGTAAATGGATTTCAACTTGAGTTAATAAACTGTAGAGTTATAGTTGTTTGCACAGATATACCATCTTAATCAAGAGCAACATTCAAGTAGTTATTTCCACTGTTGCAACAGAATTCAATTCTTTTTGTTTGTTTTTCTTTTTGTGTCCTCTCTTTTCCGTGTGATATGTCGCTTAATGTTTGGTCGTTTATTTTATTGCTGTTTGCATCGGTCGCTTTCTCTACTGCTTTGCAATGTTGCTCATTCTCGCATCGCTCTCTTTTCTCGTCTTCCTGTGACGACGCTCTTTCCTCCCTGACTGCTGTTATGTCTATGCATCATCTCCTACTGTCTTTCTTCTTGTTGTGTGGTTAATTTTGTGGTTCTGTTTTATTTGCTTTGTTCCATTTTCATGTAGGGCAGTAGTTCAGTAAGCGGGAGTCCTGTCCCCTCAACCTCCGGGACCAGCACACCCCGCCGCGGCCGGCGTCAGCTGCCCCAAACCCCTGCTACGCCCCGGCCCCATGTCACCTATTCTCCTGTGGTCCGTAAGCCCATCAGCACCCCCCCTCCCAGCCAGCAGAACCGACTCCCCACCCCCACCTCACGTCGGTTTTCTCCACCTGGCCCCGAGCCCCCAATTCCCCCACACCATCAACCTTCCCCACCCCACCATGGTTCTCCCCGTCATGCGCACTGGGGCCCAGCCCCATCAGAGGGCCTGGAGGGTGATGGTTTCTATGACGACCAAGACTATGAGTTCAATAACCACAAGCCTCCGTCCTACGAACAAAGCCCTGTCCAGGGCAACCCTCACCCCCATTCTCCCAGGACTTCCCGTCATAGCGCCCCACCTCAGGGTCAGCAACACCCCAGACGAATGCCAAATGGCTACCGTTCCTCCTCACCCTCTTCACACCACCACGCCCCCACCCACCCAGGAACTCACAAGCCTCCCCATCCCAGAGGGCCCCGGAAGGGCCTCCATGAACCTTACAGTGAGACTGATGAGGATGATTGGTGCTAGCCTCTGGGAAGAGGGGTGAGAGGGAGGGAGGGGGTCCAAAGAGGGATCAGATGGGTCCCTGCGCAGTCACTGGAATGACTGCCACCGTCCAGAGGGCCGATCTGGAGGTCTCAAAGCAAACAGGAAACACAATATTCTCTGAGTCCGTGATGTCCAGGGAAACACTAGGCAGTTTACTGAATGCCCACAGGGGAAATTAAGGCATGTTTTTTCTTTCTTTTTCTTGTTTCTTTACAATTCCTCCACTGCCAAGTGTTTCCCTGTAAGGGAACTACTTACAGTCAAAAGGAAGACTTGAGAGGTGAATATGAAATCCTGTTCTTAGCCTTTTTCTGAAGAAAAGAAAATTATTTAAGTTTTGATAAGGAGGTGGAATGTCAGAACCTTCAAGACGTTTCATGCAGTCCCTCCTTAAGCAAAATGACAAATGACAAAAATGACAAATATGAGAAGCTTTGAACACTCATAAAAAAGGAGGATCACTTTTTATTTTGCAGACCTTGACTGGAGATTCGTTTATTGCAAAAAGCCGCCCAGATGCTGAATAATATTGATGAGTTTTATCATCTATGTTTACTGTTAATAGTTCTATCCCAGTTAGGGTGAGGTGTCGCCCATGTAAGTGTGTTGTGGGTGTGTGGGGGATGGGCGGAGGTGACCTCACCTGGACAAGTTCGAAAGCCCACCCTGCACTTCAGACCCCAAACTTAAGAAAAAAATTGGAGAGAAAAAAATATTCTTCTTCTGCGGCTTTGTCTTCTGCTTCTCATCGGAAACACTGGAGTTTGAATCTTCTGTTGCACTGCCCAGCTTTGTTTGAACTCCTAGAAAATAAATTCCTTGGGAATCCTGCATGATTGAAAAAAAATCAACTTAAAAAAATACAAACAAAGAAACTTTTAATAAAGGGGGATAGGATAAAAAGGGGGAAGGGGAATATATTTTTTGGCTCTTTTGTCATGTCTGTAGGTTCTCTCTCTCTTATCAACACCCTCCCTCTCTCACTCTCTGTGATCTGTCTCTCCTGAAGGTGTGTTTAAAAGGGGAGAAGCCATTGCTAACATTCTATAACTACAGAATGTTATAGAATGTCAAACTATACCATCTACAACTGCTAGTATATTGGTGATCAAAAAGGTGTTCTTTAATGGTTATATAACAATGCCAAATGACACACAACTACCGAAAATGTAAGACTGCGAATTAAAAATAAATAATAGCACAACAGTTTTTATGCTAGAAATGTTTTGTAACATTTTACATTCCTCTGTCGATGTATAGGTGACGTATTCACTTGCACAAAAACAGATATAGTAGCACACACACATAAAATGTAAACAAACACACATAACAGAGTAAGGACATCTACAGGTGTGATTCTGTCTCCTGACACTGCATAATCTTCCAGTCTTCCAGGGTAATAATACAGAGAGAGAGAGAGTGTGTGTTGGGCAAGAAGAGAGAGAGAACCTTTCCATTTTCAGATATGATTTTTGTTGATGACAATGTGTGTATAAAGAGTGTCACATTAGTGATGATAATTGATGATGAAGATGACGATGACAATGATGTCGAAGTTTATCATTTGATTTTGTACCTGTACTTTTTGTATTTGATTCAGCTGCCCTTTGCATTATCAGCCATGTGTTCATGTAAGTTTTGTGTAGATGGTGTGTGGAGCTCTGTGGTGGTGATCCATTGTGGACCTCGGTAGAAACACATCTGACCTTCAACCAATGTCCCCAGTAGCTCTGTGACACGGGCTGTTTCCATGGAAACATGTTCTCAACCATACCACTGAGTGTTAATGACAGTTTGAAGCATGCATCTGATCTCAAGTCTCTGTAACTGTGAACACTATTTATCAAGAAGAAAAAGTAATTGTAATAGACTTGGATAAGGGTGAATGAGAGAAGGTTCATTAGTTATTGACCATCCTGAAATATATGTAACGTTGGATTCTTTATAGGGGGTTTTAGATATTTTCTGTTGGATATGTTCATTTTAAGTTTTACATATCCTTTACACTCCATATAAATAATATTAAGAAAAGACATTTAAAAGAAAGATATTTAGCATAGTTTTATGTCACCTGAACATTGAGTCTAAAAGTCACTGACTAGACGTTTATGTAAACGTGAGAAGGTAACTGAGCTCCACTACCTCTACTTTGTCAGCAGATGGCGCTGTGATCCACATTGTTGAGCAGCCAGTGGTCTTGATTCTGACTGTCTGTCTCGCCTTTTTCTGTTTCATGTTTATGTCACCGACCTGTACACTGAGAGTAGTACAATGTGTCTGTCACCAATGGTGCACTGTTCTGTGTTCAGGTATTGTAACACAGCCAATCAAACTGCACAGGAACATGTAACACAGCCAATCAAATTGCATGGGTGAAACAATGACCGGGCCTTTTCTGCCAAAACTTGTCTCTTGTGTCCCCCTGATCTTTGTGTGTTTTTGGCCCACATTACCAATGTCATCTCAGTCTTTATAAGTGACCCAGCATACACAGACACACTGCCAAACAAATCATACCCTGCAGCATGTGCAAATAATACAGTGTGTGTAGCATTTTACTAACACATGATCATGCGGACGCATCATGCACTTGAGTCCATTCTGGATGTAGCATTCTTGAGTGAAACCATTGGCTAATCAATGCCTTAGAGAATTCTCCTCTGAGGTTTATTTGTATGTGTCAGTATGTCCATAAATAACTGGTGAGTATTGTCTTTGAGACTGTAAACACAAGGTACAGAATCCAGTTTCCATATCTCCCCTTTGTTTAGTTACGTTAGTTAGCATTTCCGTGTCCATTTAAAGTTTGTCTGTGATCATTTCTCTATGAAATGCATTCTTAGGAATGTATTACAGAGATTAGTGCCTTATTCACCTTTGGTAAGTCATAGCTGTTGTGTTTAGAATGCATGTCTCAACCTGTACACATATACAGCTGCAATGTGCAGAGTTTATGCCACTACTGAAATATGTCACATTAATTTGAAGATTTGTTTGAACAAGAATTTATGAACTCACAAATATATATAACACAGAGAAGTAAATCAGAAATCTGTATGTTTGTGAATGGTGAGTGTGTTGGTCTGTCTGTATGTATATGAACAGGATCAGAAGATTGACAAAATTCACTGTGCACATTTTTTAGTTGTTTATTTGCACACATTATGTACTCTCAATGTTTGGTGTGTGTGTGTGTGTGTGTGTGGCTGTGAAAGAAAAGACAAGCAGCAGTCTGGATAGGCATTGACATTTCTCACTGTCTGTTAAATAACTCATCACTACTAACAACCTCAGTCCATGTTCTGCTAATAAGCGGCAATTAAAAATACAATGCCAGCTAGCAATGTGGGAGTCACATTTCAAAAGAAGAAATTAAAAAAGCATTTTTTTCAGAAACAAAACAAAAAAGTGTAGAGAAGTATTTACCTCAAGAACTGCATGTGCAATGTGCATGCTACAGCGTTTGATTACAAGTCAACTGCAGGAAAAAATGTTTTGTAAAAAAACACAGACTACAGATTATCTTTTTTTAAAGTACCATATTCCTTTATTCTCTATTTTTTACAACAAAAAAAGAAATCCAAAGGAGGAAAATAACTGGTGCGATTTGAACGTTGTTCTTTGTTCTGTTTCTAGCTGTTTTTCTGCAAACTTAAAGGAGAGACACTTAAACACTATGTTCGGGACACGACAATATGACTAATGTCACACAAAAGAAAAGAAATAAAAGTGTCAAGAACAATTCTGCTGTTTTTGAGTTGGACCAGGAGTGTGCGTGTGTTTAGTTCTGAAGATCCTATTCCAACCTCTTCCTCTGTTTCCACTCCGATGCTGTTTGTGATTCTTACACAATCTCAAAAGAATGTGTATAACAGGGTTGAGGATGCACTCTGTTTGCGTCATCTCCGCTGTTGTGATTACGACCAGGCCCTAGATGCTAAATGCATCTAGTTTATGGGCTTCTTGAAAAGAAGTTCTTTATGCAGACCTTATCTGGTAAATCAGAGGGATCAGACCACAGGATCGGACACAGTACTCCTCAGGAACTCCTGAGGTTAAGTGCCTTCTTAAACTGAGTGTGGCCAAGTGTTCTGAGCATTTAACACAGTGTACTCATGGCACTACTGTCAGTTGTTGCAAAGTACCAATACAGTGCTGGGTAAATATTTGAGACCGCAAGTGAAAATGCTTCTTTTTTTAATTTAAGTAAAATATGCTTATTTTAATACTCAATCTGTCATTGAGTCCAGACCTGGTGATGCATGTTATCCCAGTATGTTTAAGGGTGTTCCAAAGAGGATTTTGTGTGTCCATCTGATTAGTGACATATATATTGCGGTTAAATGCACTGCAAGTCACTTCAAATAAAATGGTCCGTCAAATGTGTAACTGTATCTCAGATGTACAACGTAATCTCAGACTTTTGGACACCACTGTATTTGCGACAGCAGTGCTGTCCTGGCCCCTTTAGACGCTCTCCTTGCCTCTTTTCTTTTACCCTTGTTTGTCCTTTTATGATCCTGAATGTGTGACTGTGTGTGAAGTTCTGCTGAGCTGAGCGCTGTAAAGTCATTTGTGCAGGAGATTGCAGTAACTAACTGCATTCCTGTGAGATTTCAGACACTGAAGGCTCAGGTTTCAGACTCCACAGGGGAAGGGAGGGGGCACTCGCTCCATTAGCAGGACAATTGATTGGCCACACAGGCATTCATCGGCTGCCCCTCCCCCTCGGCTGCCTGCTGTATGTCGCCCAGATGTGGGGATGTGTGAAGGGTGCTGTCCTTCCTCTGCTCTATTAATACCTCCTTCCGCTCACTCACACATTCCTCTCTCTCTGCCTGCCCCACTTCCTGCTTCCTGCACTCCTCCCCCCTTGACATGGAGGCATGATTGTGCTGCATCCACAATATGCATGCACACGGTTTAAGCACAGATCTGTTATATATTTGCTCAATCTACGTGTAATTTACAGTATTTGATAAATATATGAGAACACAGTATGTTAATCGGGTTGTTATTAAAATGGAAGATTACATGTTAAAATCCAAATTTTTAGAATATTTCTTTAAACTTTGTCCTGTGTTAACCCTTATGTTCTGTCATTACAATAATGTGTATGTACAAATTTGTTCTGTAAAAATCTATTTAAGTTTTAAATCTCTGCTGTATGACAAAGCACTCACTAACTGTTTTTAAATATGACTGATATTCAGTATCATAAAATTGTTGGCAGAATGAAATTCTAGAGTATGTACACAAATCACAAAATCTTAGCATGTATTACTATTAGGGTCCCAAAGACCCCAGCTGTATATCTTAAAACTGGCGTTTGAACTATGTTATTGAGAGGATTTTTGGGATAAAAACAGTTCTTATAACATTGACATAATACATGTTTTTGAACTATTTAAAGAACACTAGGGTCTTCAAAACAGAACATGGGGGTTAAACACTATCCTTTCAAAAAAGCCAGCTTGTGATTTTAGCACTGTAATGTGTTACAATATAGGTCCAACCAATAACGCCTCAAACACAGAATGAGTACAGAAGCTGTGAAAATAAGTGAGGTTAAACTCTTTGCTGATGGCCCATTACTCCTTTGTACTCTCTTTAACGTTTTACTACCGCTGTTCTTTTGTACTCCATATCCTGAGCCAGCTTGAGGGTTGAGTGGGAGTCTAAAAGACATGATCATCCGGCCCGATACGCTCACCGCTTCCTGCCTTCCGCGAACACCACCTGCCCGCGAGCAATCCGCACCTCCCCCCGTCACATGATCTCTAATGCTTTCAACAACAGAGAGCAACCCTTTAGCTGACTCATAACATTTCCCGGAAAAACCGGTCTTCACATATAATACGTCACGCAATCATTTTTGTTAGGGAATATTTTATTGTACAAAAATGAGGTAGATAAAACAACGAGAACATTTGTTTATAGCAGCTTATGTCACGTTAACCATAAACGTTAATGTTTTACCATAAACGTTAACAGTGGCTGGACAATTCTGGTAGCACCATACACATTAAAACACGTACTATTAAACACACATAGTACAAGACACATTCATGTCGAATAAATAAATAGGAAAAGTTCATGTTAATGTCCAAAGAAGTTCTCATACTTTTCGTAGTATGGGCAATCTGTCCTCAGAGAAACACGACAGTTTGAACAGTTTGTCACACGTTTCCAAAACAAGCCCCATCGCACTTTGATGAGTGATCGGCGGTCACAGCATCGTTCCACTGTGCGTGATCAACTTTTGCCTTCTCCAGATCTGGGAATACCATGTAGCGAAGTGCTATCAGGACACGGTTATATGTGCCAAAATACACCTTTCCCTCAGGAGTGCGCAAAGTTCACTTCCCCGTGTGCACAACAACTTGCGCTTGACGTCTTTTCAAAACGACACAATTGCTCTTGGCATACGCAAAAGTGACAAAGAGTCCAGTCTTATGCCACAGTTCGCGGAGTTATTCTGTGATGTCTGGAGAACCCCTCTGATCTCCCCACACTCCAGTTTGGCTTTTTTGCATGGTAGGAAGTCAGGGTCCGTGGCTGTCTTGCTCCGTCGCTTTCTGGAGTGTCGGTCCAGTTTGTTTGGGTTGCAGTTCTCTTTGTCCATCTTGGGTTTTGCAGGGCTGACATGTTGATCACATTCGTGTCCAGACCTTTGCCCATCCTCGGTAGCTTGTGTCTCCACCGTGCACTGATGGGTTGGCACTTCGGATACCGTGGAGTTCGTGGTGTCCATGGACTCTTCTGCTTGTGATGTGTTCTCTGTGACACTGGGTTTGTCAGATTCTCCCTTGCTCTCGCTTCTCAGTCTGGCAGAGTGGTAGATGTCTCTTGCAGATTTCATGACGAGCGTCAGCAGCAAGCTTCGGTGGAGCCGGAGACCGCCACGCTGGGTACGTGAGCTGTACATTTTGCCCAAAGCCTGGATCATAATCTGTTTGGCCTCTGCTGTGACATCCATTGTTTTTCTTTAGTTTCTACTTAATTAACTTCGAACACCTTTTTAAATATCCAAACGGTGTATTTAAATTTCCCTGAGCTTAGTTTCTACTTCCACCGTTGTTTCTTTCACCGAAATAAAACCCCAGCGTACAGACAGCGGGCTTTATATAGGTTTGGTGACGTATGCGCTAGTGATTGACATTTGGGCTCCTCCTATGACCTCCTTCTAAGACCGTGAAAAAAAAACTTTTTCCTGATGTAATTTGTCACAGGACTTTTAGGTGATTAAGTGTTTATTTAATCATGCGTTGGTCATCACTAATGAGCAACACATACCATCTGAAAAAAAAATATAATTATAAAAACAATAGAATATTCAGAGCTCCTATAACATATAACAACATAACATATAACAAAAAACATAACATATAACAAACAACATAACATAATAACAGTACAAATAACAATAACATAACAATACAAAACAATGACAAATGCGGAGGAAGTTTTTTTAGGTTAGTGGACACTTTCATTCCAATGTGTATTGTTAGCTTACACATTCACTTATACCCATATAAGGTATATCCGGGTCTGCACTGTGTAAAACCCATGATGCGTGAGAAGGTTCAGCCTACTTCCTGTTGCCTTATTTGCTTCAAAGCGTTTCGTCATAGCCAATATCTTGACACGTTATGAGCGCACAAGAAGCGTCAAGCTTCCTATGCCCATTTACGGCTTAGATCCAGCTGTTTTGGCGAAAACATGATAATTTTATCGAAAATTACTTTGGCGAAACGTTTTTCTTGTTTAAAGGTTATTATGTACCATTGAAACAAATGTTTTAACGACGTCAACGTAATATTTTTAAATAATCATATTTACATAATTTAATTCAACTCACTTCCTGTTTAGTGCTTGGAAGACCGAAAATTGAATATCCTTAGCGAATATTAAAATGTAGGATTAGATATGCTAAATGACGTGATTTATTCATCCACGGTCGTTTTAAACCTGTTAAAATAATTTATCCGACGAGTTAGATTTAGTATTCACGATCGTCTATTAAAGTCTGTATTCTGTAAAACATATTTAACCAGCGCAATGTAATGCAAGAGAATTACAGTGCGGGTACATCTGTAATCCTAGAAGCACGATCACTACATATATATATGCGTGTACCGATATAACTACTGTGACTACAGGGCCATCTGAATTGAATACCCGCTCAAGGTCTGCATGACATTACTGAATAGCCTGATACCAGGAAATAGGTCACAGAGTTCCTTATATCTACTCATCTCCAGATATCCATCTTATTATGTGCTGTCCACAGTGAGTTTCTTAAGTGACTAAAATGCAGAAAGAAACGTTTATACTCTGCCTACCTGACAGGCAACTTCTGTTAAAATGATTTATGATGTTTTGAAGGTAAGAAAAAAAACATTGTTTTTAGTCCAGATCTATTTTTGTCATGGTGTACACTGAGCAGCTGATACGTTTATATGACAGATGGTGGCAAGAGTATAATGGTCGTAAATCTAATCACAACTACAGTTTGATCTAATTCAGTGTGAACCACAAAATGTGTGGTCTTGCTTTAAAAATGTCCATGTTGCAATTCTGTTTTGTCGTCCAAATTACATGCAAATGTATTGGACATAATACATCTAGAAAAGTATAATCCACACAACATTGATTTTAAAAACATTTACTACCATGTAGATAAAACAATTAAACCACAAAGAGACAAAGAACACAAAAACCTTTGTTACAAACTTTTATTAAGATATTCAGCTGTATCCTTTGACTTTTCTCTTACTCTTTTTTTTCTTTTTTTACAGTAGTTAATGTGCAATTACTTTTGATAATATTGGGTCACAGTTAGGGATTCACAAAGTTATTGGCACTTTGAACACAGACAGAATGGAGTGGATGAGCACTGGCATTACAGGGTCACTGCATGAGCACAGCTGGATATGGGTTACAACTCATGCTGATAGTGCACAACTAACAATCGAACTTCATTAGTGCTTCTATGTAATATACAGTATATAGATTTGTATAGGGATGTAGTTATAGAAAGTGAGACACTGCATCGTAAAAAAGGTTCACAACCAGTTCATTGATTTGAGTGTTAAAGTCAAACTGATGTCATCCCCCATCCTGTCTGTATTTCTCTGTAATTCGTGAACCATGTCCAAATGTCCATTGGTCCGACTGTTGCACGATACTTTACCGAAACATTTGTAAAGTTGGGTTATCATTACCATCTCTATCACCATCATCATTAATCTCATATCAGGGAGAAAACTGAACGTGTTGGGGTGTGCTGGAACAGAATGCAACACACAGAGAAAGAGGTGAGAGTGTCTTTGTGGCGTGTCTCTTATTTAGTGGAATAGCAATGCTGCATTCTGGGTAAAGAGGCTTAGGTTGACAAAACATAGCAAAAACTGCAAGCTAAGGAGAAACCTGCAAATATAGCCAGCCTGTCGTTCCAGGCCTGATTTCTGCTTTTGCAGAGAGAAAATACAGTCACTGTTTATAAAAAGGTTTTCTTATTAGTCTTTAATACACCGCTCCATAGTCTCTCTCACAATACGTTAGTGACCAACCAGGTTACAAATTCACAACGATTTACAATGTGCAGTACCCCAACAGACTGTACTACAAGGAAGAATGACAAGATTTATGGGCAGTTCAACTCTCACACTCTTTCTTCACCCACGCAAGCGCCTGCCATCTATCTGCTCTCTGTGCTCTGTGACAGTCAGACTGAATTGCAAGGGGCCGGAGAGCAGGTCTATGATCATGAACCCCAGAGAAGGTGCTTTACTCAGACACAGAGTTCAGACAGATAGGCAGTGTGATATGCACATCCTGTGCTTTTTTGATCAACACTGGTCCCTTTGTTCCTACTACACGCATGCCTTAAGAATCCTTTCATACGCTGAGAAACAATAAGAAAGGCCTAATTTTTCCTAGATAAGCTGAGAAATCCTTTAAAATGTGAAGTGTGTAATTTCTGTGATACTGGCATTACCAAACTACCACATTCCAAAAATAATGAGTGTTGTGAAACGTGAAGTTTCCCAAACACTCCCCCTCTCAGCCATTGGTCGCACAAACAGACAGCCCCGCCCCAAACTCACACCATTGGTTGATGCTCTTTTGTGCCGGATGCTCAAACAAACAGAGCAATGTTTTTGTAGTGCCACAGAGCCACAAAATTAACACTTTTCCAGGACACCAAACTAAGCTGGGATAAATGAAAGTATTTTATCATGCAAAAGATTACACACCTCACCTTTAACTTCTCAACAGGTGTAAAGCCACCAGTTTCTCAGACTCCAGAAGTGATATTTCTCAGGTATGACACCATCTGGTGTTGACTGTTAGTAGTAAATCCGAGCTGCGGTAACAACACACAGACAACAGGTGGCGCATGGACACAGTGGTTCCTCTCCAGCAACGCATGCAGCATATGTGATCTGTGCCATCAAAATGGAGGACGCATAAACACTGGCACAGTCATAACCGGCGAGGGGAGAGTGAAGCGCCACTGCTCTATGCCCCACCCACAAATACGCACAGTCCGCCTTACACAATCCTCCTCAAAAGGCACCAGTGAACCAGCAGGCCTTTAACATCTAAAGAATAGCATACATAGCACCAGTAGATCCCTTACCGTGGCCCCACCTTCCCAGCACTTTAGTCAATACAAAGAAATGAAAATAAAAAATACTCAGTACTCTATCATCAGTCAAACAACTCTATATTGTATCCTTAGAAACTTGGCAAGTCAACTCTTTCACCTTGAATTAGTAGTATTTGTAAAGTAAATACAGTACACATGGTGTGTTAAATGAATGTAGAGATAAAGGAAATGGAAGCATGCACATCTGTGGAACATTTTTAAAGCCATGTGTTGATTTTTGCAGGCTTGTCAATGTTATACATTACTGCAAAAGGGGCATTATTGTTTCTGGTCCTAAAAACAAACAAACAAAACAAGGTCACTAGTCCTTGAGTACTAGACCTGAACCAGACTGCTTTAAGAAGTAAACTTGCCCGTAGTTCACTTTATTTGCTACGACTTTAGTTGGGAAAACAAACAAACAAAACAATTTCCTGATATACAAACAGCAGAGAAGCCAGGCTTGGTTATGCAAATAAGAGAAAAACGAGAGTAAACATGAGCTAAAACAAGAGGGGTGAATGACCTAATGTAAGCCATCAATTATAAAGACAAACGAACTGTTAAAAACATGGTCAAAATCTGTTGAACAGTCTCTTCGATATTTACATCAGTATTCAGCATGGCTGGTCGGACACAGGGGTGCATCCTGTTCTTGACCAGACACACACACACATCAACTAATTTAGTCCAAAAACCACCGAATACGCTCTACAAAAAAGGTGCACAATCCACCACTCTCCTATACAAAAAAGGTGCAAAAAGCTCTAGTTCCGTCTACGAAAAGGTGCAAAGAGGTCAATTTCCTCTATCAGAAAGGGGGCAGCTTACTGCTTGTGTCCCAAGAGGTCAGTGGCCTAACACACAAGGATAAAACTTACATGAACTCGCACAAAACCCCCAACACACACAGCCTAAAGGGCTTGGACTGCTTGGGCATGAAATATTAAAATAAGCTTAAAGTATCATATTTCAGTTTAAGATAGACATGTGCATTTAAAACCATGCCTGACCGAACATTAAGACATCACCTGCAATCCCATTCAAATCCTAATGGAAATCTGGGCATATGCAAAAGTTCATGGGTTATAGCAAACTTTCACATGGCTGAATTTCTTTATTGGCTTTCATACAGGATGTGCCTCCCAATTCCTAAACACAGAAACAAACATACCTTAAATCCCCCAATCAACACATCACCCACATGCAAACACACATTGCCAACTATGTGCAAGGAATGTATACAGATGGTGACTTGGGCGGACACAGACATGCTTGCCTAAGCGAGCACAGACACACTCTTACACATGCACGCACACACACACAGCTGCCCAAACAGGGACATGGGCAACATGGAGGGGCTTAATCACTCTGCACCTCCTCTCCTGGGACACAGGCAATGTAAACCCTCCTCCACTCCCAAACACACACACAAAGTCAGGCCCATACCTTAAGACAGTACAATAACTAACAACGAGAAGTCTAACTTCCCTTCCCCCTGGGCAGTGAATGCGTGTGTTTGTGTGTGGAAATGTGGGAGGGGAGAAAGCAAAGAGACAAAAAAAATTCTAAAAACATCTAATTTTTATGTTCTACAATGTCATTCTGATTTTGTTTTTAAACTGATGTTAAATCAGCCTACCTCTGATTAATCAACCAGTTCTGAGAGCTAGTTTGTATTAGTTAGCCATGGCACCAATCAACAGACCAAAATCGTACATCATTGGTCAAAACTGGCAACAAACAAATTGAATTTCAATCAAATTTAGCCTCAGCCATGGCATGATAATTAGAGGGCCAGATACAAGCCAAGCACCATTCTTTGAAATATAAGAAACCTTATGCAAAAATAGTCCTTTCTTTCCATTTCCACTTAAAGCCCCTTAGCAAGGTGTCTTATCACAAACATTTCATTAAAACAAAAACAAGAGGAAAAAATATACAAAAAGAGATTTTAAAACAATCCCTCTCTATCTCTCGCTTCAAAGGTGCGAGCAGATAAATATATTTTTATCCTTTACAGTCCTTAATCTTTCATCATCTCTGGATTTAAACATCACACACGGTACAAAAGCAGAAGGGGAGAGAAGAAAACAGCAACATCAAACAAAGAACGTGGCAGAATGAGATCCCACATATTTTGGAGAGGAATGGAAGGAGAGGAGGATATCAAATTCTTTCCATTTTAGACAGAATGAGAGACTGAATATGCAACCTACTTCTTCTCTCCTCTTTTACTACTTTCTTCATCTGCTGTTCTTTAGATCTTATGACAAGCACATTTGCTGTCTCTCTCTCTTGGGCCAAATACAATCGGCTAGTCTTACATAGCCAGGTGCTACAAACTAATACATTCAGTTTCAGTACAGTGAGAACGGGGAACCTCAACCTCCAGTAGAGTGAGCGTGTTTGTGTGTGCAAGATGTCGGAAAACTTTTCCCAGTCCTAATTATGTACTTGTATAGCATTGAGAATATATATTCATTTGCAGAGCATGGAGGCAAAGGGAACTTCTGTGCAAAAAAAGGGTTATTCAGCAAAAAAAAGATTTAAAAGAAAATGGTGCCAGTCATAAGTGTTCCTCTTTACACTAGCCTTTACAGACCGCGCTATCATCTCCAGCCTCCTACCCGACTCTCTCTTCCCATCCCAGGCAGAAGCAGCAGAGCCCAGAGTCACGCAGCAGGGTGGGAGTTGGGTTGGAAGTGGGGCGGCAGAGGAGATGGGGCGGGGCTTTCCTTGCTGGGCCGCTCACTGAAACAAAGCGCCACTGTCTCCACCCACACCCTGCAGAGACTCGCCCGAGGAACCGCCAGTCTCCACAGAAGCTCCGCCCTCCAAGCTCGCAGTTTCAAAGGTGGGCTCCGCCCCCAGGCCATCCGCTTCCATCTTGATGCTGTCAGGAAGAAAATTGGCATAGGCGTCGCCCTCCGCCATCAGTAGCTTAAGTTTAGGGATCCAGCTCTTCCTCACCACACGCCGAGCATTAGTGCACATGTCTGCCGCGATGGCGTTCATCTCGCTCTCCTTAAAGCTGGTGGCAAAGTTCTGGCAGTAAACTGTCAACAGAAACAGTAAGATGGTATATCTATAGGTATGTACATGTAGGTGCAAAGTTCAATTTACTTTTTCCCTCACTTGCCAACTTGGCAAGTAAATTGAGAAAATTTAGTGGCCACTGTTATTTCTTACTAGCCAAACTGTACTGTTCACTATTTTTACTACAAATACAAATACTAATTTGCCTATGAAAAATGATTATTTTCCATGTATACTAAAGACAAGCAAAACAAGTTTTTGCAAGATGAGTCACTTTTCAACTAACCGTGAATCATCTGCACCTCTCACACCTGTGCACACATTCTCTTTAGTAGATCATTTGAACAATTGTATCAGAGAAAGTCTCACTATAGCTTCTAAACACATGAAATGACAGTTCCCAGTGAAGTTACTGACCACTGGTGTTTCATTTACTTGTTTGATGTTTTAAATACATATTATTACATCACCTATGTAGGTGCAACTTCACTGATAAATGAAGATGTAACAGAGCAGCTACTCACACTTGACTGCATGCAACACACGACTGTCCAGCGGCTTACGGCTGGGGTCATTGGTGGAGGAACGGATGCCGGTTCCACAGCTGTTAGCCAGAGTGCTCCTGCATGTCATCCAGAGAGCGAGAGAGAACAGATTGTTACAGCTGGTCATACAGCTTTACAATCATGGAGAAGAACATCTTCCACACTCACCTATCAAAGAAAGCAGCCAGCAGTCTCCTCAGAAGAACTTTGTGTCTGGTACCGGCACTGACATGACAGTTCATCAGCTGAGCTCGTGAGATGTACACACTGGTGCCTGTGAACCAGGTGTGAAGCTTCATTCATATTAATGTATATAAACTGACACAGGAGGAAACATTATGACAAACTCTCTATGACTCATCCATTTGCATAAACGCATACTAATCACAAACATGAATACTAAATGAATGTAAAAGCAGTAAATAAGATTGAATGTAAATAAAACAATTCCCATATAAACCTGGAAATTTAATCAAATTTGCGACATTGACCGTGTTATTTTTTGTACATAAGGTCAGATTTCATGGCTTTCCATTGAAGCACACAAGAGGCTCTTTGGACTGTTCTCAAGTCCTGCTGGGAGAACAAGTATCATGAGGTTCTGCACAAACTTGTGGAGACCCTGCCAGCTCAATGCTGGGAAACAAACTATAAACACTACAAACATTTTAAAGCATATTATTTTCTAAATAATTATTTTTTTGTTTATGCTGATAATATTATTAATAATTAAAATGTCTGTATAAAATAAAAACATGCATGATAGAAACATAGAAACTAGTGCTTTCGCTGGTTGACTTGGATTATAAAGACCAATGGCCACTTTTGACCTTTTATTTTGTTTAATAATGGAAAACTGAGCAAACCAGCACTTGTTGACCAGATTGTATCTGATTGTCAACAGCTGGTTTATTTTGTTTCTTATATCAAGAAAAGGTCAAAGCAGCCGTTGGTCACTTTAATTTAATAACTAAGTTTGCCTACATGGGGGAAAAGACGCATTTCCAAACTCATTCAAAGCTTATTTTCCACCATGCTTTTAATTAACTAAGCATTTTCTGTATTTTTCTTTCATCATTTCCATTTTTTGCTTTTCATTCCTTTAGCTCGTTTGAATTCGTTCATTTAATGACTTTCTGATGACATTTTTTCCAAAGACATTTTTATCGTTAGTCTCTTCGTCTGTTTCAATTCCCATTTCATTTTCCACTCTATATTCCGTCATGTCCCGTCTTGCTCATGTGCTTTCTTTTATCATTTCTGCAAAGCTCTTTGAGCTGCATGTTTATATATGACTGCTGTTTAAATAAAGTTCCGGCGATTAGCAGAATTCCTGTTATGTGTACTGAGCCGATCCAGTCGGACGGCTTGGAGTCACTCGAGGCCACGTTACCATGTGCAAATCACAAAAGGCCACTAATAACTCACAATCACTCAACAAAAACCTGCTTTACGCCACAATACCAAAAACACAGCTTCTCCACACACAGTTGACCTGTCAGTCAGCACGAGAGATCATTTGCTTTTCATGGGCAGTTGGACATGACTCACAACTCTTCTGCTGGTTATCATCTCTTTGTTTCTCTATATATTAATTTAACGTTATTGTCGCGGTGGATGTTGCAAACAAAGCAACTTATAGCTACAATAAAGTGCATATATAGTTATATAACGATCTCCTAAACAGCAATACGGCCTATCCCACTATAATGCACCTGTGACTCGAGATGTTTTGGCTCGTTGGTTGTATTTTCCTAAGGGTAACACTGGATCTAACACACAATGCCTACACATCCTGGCCAGAAATTAAACAGGGCGCAGCAAAAAAAAAAAAAATCACATGCCATCACGACATGAGATATTTGATATATAAAAAAAATCTAACAATATACATGATCTATAATATATATATTAAATATGCTACCAATATTAAGTCTACATATTAAACCAGCCCAGAACAGGAATAAAACGTGTACTTCAACATTAGACAGCTGTATAATCAGAAAACAGAATAAATAAGATAGAAGTATAAATAGAACCTTATTGAAACCGTTATTTTAAAATTGACATTGCATTTGATGTTGATTTAGATTTTATAATTAGCAGCTATAATAGAAAAGGCTGAGGATTAATTATGTTGTGTTTTTATATAATTATAAAATCTTAATCTTTAGTAGTTTTATATCCTTAAAGTACCTTTTAAAATAAGTGTAGGGTCAGTACTGAAATCCTTGAATCAGAACATTAATCTCAAACCTGAAACTAGCTCCAGTTTCTCCGCAGGGTCACCTTCCTCATACAGTTTGGGATGACAGCGGTTACCGATCTGGGCGATGAGCTCAGCTGGAAGAGAGGCGAGATCCTGTCGGCCGCGCATCCTGGGTCGCGTCTCTGAGTGGTCAGGGAGAGCCTCCACACGCTCACCTGCTGAAGAGACATAGGGAAGTTTAAGGAGAACAAGAAAAAGCATGAGCGTTCTCTGTGAACACAGTCTAGACAGTTATAAAGATTAAATCGGCACTCAAGTCTTTTTACGCTCAAAAACAGACAGATAATACAGAGCTCATGGGACTGAGGCTAATAAAAGACCTGTGAAATCCAAAGGCATCAGAACACATTTAGTTTTCATGCCGTCTGAGAGAAGATAACAAGACCTTCTGATAAAATATTCATGAGTTCTGAACAGTTCAAGCATTTAACGAAAAGTGTGAATTTAGCTGTTCCTATCTAAGCAGTGCAAAAGAAAATAGTTAAACTTGTTTAAATGGAACCCCGCCCCCCACTCGTCTTATGAGCATTACAACTTATATAGAGCCATGAGGAAGTGCTTGTTTGGTTAAGTACTTAAAAGCAGTAGCTCACCTGCAGCTCCCACGTTGAGCATGCTGTACATGGTGTACATGTTGCAGATCTGCCTGTACTGTTCTTCGGTGCCTTCGTCCACTGCCTCCTCCTCTTCCTCATCATCATGGTAGGATATGGGGGAATCACTGGCATAGGCACTTAGTGTACCCGGGCTGGTGCCCTCTGGAGTGGCACTGCTTGTGCCGTTGCCATTTCCATTGGTGCCATGACCCGGGGTTCCCATTCCAAGACCCATACCAAGTCCCATGCTACCTTGCTGCTGTATGGTGCTTCCACGTGCAATATCCTGGGAAAAGCGAGCTGCCTTCCTCATCCCTCCTCCGCTCGATCCTCCCGAGCTTCCCCCACCCTCCCGATTGCTTCCCTCCCACAGCCGTTTGGCCACAGGTGTGCACACCACTGAATAGGGTGAAGCCTCCGGCTGCTCTGTCTTTACCCGGGACACCAGAGGCAACGGTGTCAAGCAGGAAGCAGGTCGACTGGCTGCCGTAGCCACCACTGCACCGCCTCCGTTGGCCGCAGCCCCGGCGGCTGTCTGGGTAACAGGGCTCTGGGGCTCTGAAGGGGGAGTTTCTTCTGTGTGAAGGCCCTGTGAGTCACAGCTGGGAGAGCTGACCTTCAAGAAGAACTCTGTGCCCTTCTCCATGATCTGCTGGATCTGGAGGAATCCGGCCGTGTACATGAGCAGGAACTGGTCTCCTACGTTCATGGTGAGGCGGCCGGTGTAGCAGAAGGCCAGGATCTGCTGAAAGCTCTGGGGCTGTACGGCCGGGGGCAGCTCCACCACCGTGGGGGTCTTACTGCCCGCGCTGCTGTTAAAGAGGTCACGAAAGTAGGAGCTGCTGGCCGCCAGCACGGCGCGGTGAGCTTTAAAAGTGTGGCCCTTGACCACCACCGATACATCGCAGTACAGCCCCTGCAGCCGCTGCTCGTTCAAACACTCCAAGACATTGTTGCCAAAGTTTGGGATCGCCATCTGAAGGGTCTGAGCCATGGCGCTATGGCCAGCACCGCCACAGAAATCTGAGAGGCAGCAGAGGAAGAGAAGGAGGAAAAGACAGATGGAAGAGAAAGAAAGAGATCTTTGTAAGCAGCATTCTCTCAGTGGAGAGCACAGTAGTTCATCCCCAAAGAGTCATTGCCAACCATCGTTTGCTTTTCCAGCAGTAAAATTGCCTGAACAATACTATTTGTTGCAAAGACACAAACGACTACCAGCAATAGCCTATTACGTTAAAAGGTGAGTCGCACAAAAACACAGGGTCGAGCTTGTAGATACCTTAATCAAACCCGTCTTAAACATCCAACCTCTGGCTGCAAATAATAGGGGGTTGGTGAGCAGACTCTAAAATCCTGTGAGCGGGATGTGACTGCTAATCTGAATGAGATGGTTATTCAGCTGAGACAGAGATAAAATGGCACTCTTTACAGTACTACAGCAGGGAGGGGGAGAGAGAGAGCGAGAGAGATTCTAAACCTCAGTGATTGAGGTCATAGTTGAGGAAGAGTGTGGAAAACAAAGGGCTTTGACTGACACTGCAGTCACTCTTATTACTGCTAAATGTGACACCATGAACACGGCCATCATTAAAGCTCACTGCCCTGCTAGGGGGGGTGGGATTCACTGTAAACAGTTAACCTGCACTTTCTACTTTTATTAGGCTAGTCAGCACGTTACTATGGAGTTCAAAAACTCATTGCAACAGCAGCAGCCCTGTCCTTAGCATTCCCTCCTTTTTAGGCAACAAAGACACTCATATTGATAAAAAAGACTCTGCAAGTCAGCTAACTTTTGTTCTTAACTTTTCAAGAATGCTTGAATAGACATTTCACCACCAGTACAAACAATATGGCTGATCACTCAGCGATCATTGGATACACTTACTGTAAAGTAAAAACAGCCCTCAAATCACGCTTACCAACCCAACAAGGCTGCGCTGAATAAATCATCCATCTCAAAATAACTGTAATTCTTACCCATGATGCACAGCCAAGCATGAGACTATGGTGTGATATACTTCACACTTTAAGATTAGACAGTGGGTACTGAACAACAGCATGTGAGGAAGAACATCTGGACAAATGTTAAACACACAGAAATCACTGGCTGACATTTGATCACACAGAACTAACAGGACGTTCATGGTAAAAGAAGTACCCTCTTTGTCTGACTTCAAGCCCTCTCCTTAACTCCCCCCCCTCCCTGCATGAACACACACAAGCCATAGACATCAGACAAAACGGCTTGTTTACAGTTGGCCAGAGAGCTGTGGCACACATACACTTAGATAGGCCAAGGGTTTGTTTAAGAAGTTTTACTTCAGGGTGGGGGAGGAGAGGGACACTCTAGGTATGATTACCACTGGTTGGGTGGGTGTGGGGGGCAACAGCCTTTTCAAAACTTTACTCACAACCAAGATGCCCCATATGAGACATGCAATGAGTGAACATACAATAACAACAAAATACTTCTACAAAACACGGAAAATGTCACATAACTTTCCAGCATTTCACAAATTACTCATATAAGATAAATATTCAAATACAGTAAAGACATTTAATGCGGGTTTTCTCAGTTACAAATTCTATCGCTTATAATCAATATGGTGAATTCATATACATTGGGCCACTTTTAACAGTCAAAAAAGTAGCAACCTGAATTCACCTTATATATTAAAAACCCATGTAATATTGGGATGCCAGATAAATGTAATAGAAGTGCGGCCGCAGTCACTGAATATACGTCGAAGTCACTGAATATACGTCGACGCCTGAGCCAACGCTATGAACACAACAATGCACAATACTGTAGAAATTATAAAACGAACAGCAAACCTTTGGCGGACAGACCTGCCCTAACAGCGGTCTAGTCAGGCTGTAGCGGCGGCAGGCTAACCGTGTGTCAGTCAGTCTGCCCGTCCGGAGTTCTCCACTGGCACGGGCCGGGGGTGAGGAATGATGGCAAAAGCGCTCACTATGACCCACTCTGCGAGAAATGCAGCACCTACATGCGAGCGAGCACAAACGCAACGGAGAAAATTATTTCGAAGGGGACGAAATTGTCGCGACGCACTGTGTATAAAACGAGCAAGTTTGCCAAGGCGATACACATCTGCCGCCGTTGTCCCGTGTTTGCCAATGCACCGCAGCGAGAGTGAGCGTGCCTACATCCTCGGGCCTAGACGGGTCCGTCTCGAGCGCCCGGAGCGGAGCTGCTTAGCGCACGGTACCGCTGAAATTAGGGTTCGCCCCGTTCTCCACGCTGCTTAATTACAACGGCAACGCTCAATAATCTTTAACGATGCGTTGAACAGGATTGGCCATTACTGTTATCTTTACAGTACCCAAAAACATACTTTTTCATGCCGCGGAATTTAAAGTTAATACCCTGTAGCAATTTCGCGCTAGTTCGGATACCCCACCTTATCTTATTTTACAGACATCAACAGGTCATCCCGGGACAAATGCACGAACTGGGGGCGAGCCAGACTGAACCAGCGCTGACAGTAGGAGGGGGGGTCAGTTAGACAGCGCCAATAAGAAAATGATTTATCTACTCGTTAACAACAACATCAGTCACAGTCAAATTGGTATAAACCATAAATAAACAACATTGGGCTTTTTGTTAACAGATGACAGAAAATCAGGTTTTGTATATGCATCAGATCTGACTCCGGAAAATCTGTCAGCACGAGTGTTCAGCCATGTCAGTGAGGTCGGCGAAGTGGTTAAACTTTTTGTTGGTACATTAGTCTGTGCCCATCCCCCACCGCACACCTTCCCCAAAACAATACCCCAAAAAATCTCTAAACCCATCGGATTTCAGCCCAGATGCCAGGACATCCGAGGACAGCCGCTAGCCTGCCCACCGTCCTCGTGTGTCACGCTACCACACATGACCCGGTACGGAGATTCGAAGGCGGGATACTCACCCCTTAGCTGGAAGCCGCTTTAAAGTGTTTCAATGGAGTCCGACGCGCTTCGCTCTCCTTCACTCTCTCGCCTCGTCTGTCTCGAAACAGCCATTCATTGTGGGCATAGGCGCAAAGTCGATCGCAGAGCTATCGAGTGCAAACTCTTTCTTTCCAGCGGGATACCGAACGCAGAGCCACCGATCATGCATAGACTAGACATGACTCCCCATCGTCACTCAATCGCATGATCATCACAGGCGCAGCCTCAATGCCAGGAGACCTATCCAGCGCCGAGATGTATTTGCGCATAGGCTGGCACAGCAACAGCGAAAAGAGCCACCGCCTCGTTTCCATACGTGCGCAAAAAGTAGGCCATGTCTCTACTTCTCGCCAGACATATCCTCAATATGGAGCAAACGAGAACGCCATGAACTAATACGCAGAGAGGGAACTATAATAACGCAGTTATTTTAATGCTCTTGACCAGATATGTTTACTTATATTAAAACCGACATTTCGGTGTGGGGGAATTGTACTGTGTCTCAAACTGATTAAATTTGCCTTTAATAATATCTGCATATTTAATCAAAGCAAAAAATACATTCTATAATTAAATAAACAACCCGATCAAGTAGAAATTATAATAATTACTACAAAAGATTAGTAATTGAGTTTTAGCAAGTGGGTGTTTGTTTTGGTTTGTATANTATATATATATATATATATATATATATATATATATATATATAACAAAACATTTTAAAATGGAGAAATGATATACTCACTGTAGGCTCGAATGATCCATTTAAAATAGCCGTCACCGTAACCAAGACCAAAATCTGCACGTTATACATGTATGCAAATCTACAGAGAAAACTATATGAGTACGTGACGTCACAGGCTGGCCCTATAGCTGTCCTTACATTACCCCAGTGAGCTACATTTGCAATTGCATTTTTGTGTCTTAAGAAACGTGCGCACAGGCTTCCGTAGTCACGATTTGGAGAAAGTGAAAATACTGGGTTGCCAGATTGTTGTATGCTTAAAATAACAGTCTGACTTGATGGTTACACTTACCTTTACAGCTGGAAATTTTAAATAAGTACGTAAATAAGTAAATAAGTAAACAAACAAACATTGTGATATTATCAGGAGGAGCTATAGGGAACTAAACCATAACGTGTATTCTGCTAAATCATTTTTTAATGTCAGAAATAAACTTTTGTTTTAAGGAAAAAATAACTGATTGTAAATATGAAAAAACAAAATCACTTGTACCTGGAATTCCTTTTTTATATTCATGGGGAATTTCCTTAACCATATTAAACTACGTATATTATTAAAGTCTGCAGAAGCACCTTCGTTATTAAAACAGGATTCGTTATTGGGGAAATTCCTTCACTACATTTTCAAATTCTGGAGCTAGCTTGTTATATTCTTACCACTCCTTGTTAACCTATGACCCTTATCACAACTCTTCAGGACATTATCCATACATAGCCCATGACGATCCTGTGGTATTTGTGGTAATTTACTGTAAAACCTATGGCATACAAAACGTTTTACTGCCCTCTAGTGGAATTATCACAATATCTCATTTATTCTTTAAAGCTGAAATCCATAACGTTGCTGGTTAAAATTAAAAGTTATTAGCAAGTACATAACAGATCAGTGTTCAAACCAGTCTCCTTATCTCCTTCACAACTTATCTTTTAAGCTGTTGGGTCCGATTTCGCGGGAAATGTCAGTCTGGCTTGATTTTAACATAGGCAAAGAAAAAAACTGCAATTTTATGTTTTAAACAGAGATGACGATAGTGGGGCAAAAGTTACGGATTGCAGTTTAAGAAGCTAATTTAAACTGTTTTATAAGCTTCTGCATTCATCTTAAATTTTCTGAATTCATCTATACGACAGTTCAAGAAATCTTTATTAGTTTATCACTAAGTAGATGTTTTGTATCCAAAGCCAGTTACAGTGATGGTCATCTTGGAGCAACCCGGGGTTAACTGCCTTACTCAAGAACCCAGTGGTAACAGTGTTCTGTCAGTTACTGTCCAGTTCACATGTCGCCCCAGGCAGTGATAAAACTGATGTTCTTGATTTAATTAGATGATAGCTTTGCTCAAGTAGGCCACCAAACATCTATGTACAGCCTCAACTCTGCTCCTAATTATTCTTCCAAACCACTTCTGTGTCCCCTAAAAGACCCT
>JAZGTJ010002561.1:0-41346 GCA_036877575.1 Botia almorhae
GTTTGTCTGTATGTCTGTCTTTGTGTGCTGTGTACATTTATCATACATGTAAAGCTGCTTTGTAACAATGTCCTTTTGTGAAAAGCACTATACAAATAAAGTTTAATTGAATTGAATTGATACACACAGTGTCTCAATAGCACTATAAAAGCATTGCTGTTTGAAAGCGATTATTATTTTTGACATTTTTACAAAATCCTCATGAAGTTTTTCATTTTCATTACCTTTCTTCTCACTCTCTTGATGCTTGTCTCTCCATAGATCAGCTAAGAAACAGCTACCAGGTGGGCTATGATAACTCTATGAGGGTCATCTATGCCAACGGAATGGACTCACACTTCCAGACCGAGCCTCATATTCTTGCAGGTGCATCCAACCCCACGRTGGCCAGAAGAAACATGACCCTGCCTGGAGAGAATGGACAGAACTTGGTGGAGTGGCGCTTCAGAAAAGAACAGACCAGGGGAAAAGTCATTGTGTTTGGCAGGAAACTCAGGGTATGTAAAAATTAGGGTAAGAGCTTTGAAGGAAAACTTCACCCCAGAATAAAAATTCTCAAAATTTACTCATCCCCAAAGTTTTTATGACTTTTCAGCTAAACACATCAGAGTTGTTAAATAGTTCATTCCAGCGTTATAATGGTATTGATCAGGGTTCAGTGTTTTGAAGCTCCGAAAAGCACATCTACAAAAAGCACATCATGACAGTAAACTATATGACTCCTGTGGGTTAATCCATGTCTTCAGAAGTAAAATTATATATTTGTGACAGAAAAAGATTAATATTTTGGGCTTATTTAGCGTTCTTACGTCACGTATTCACGTAAAAAAAAAGATAAGAGCATTCAAATTCAAATATGGCAGCACATCAAGAACGCCACATCTTACTGGTTGTTAGGTCTCGTGATTGTGTTTCGTCAAAATGCATTTGACGACTAGTGATGAGACACGAGAGAACCAATGAGATTCAAAGTTATTGATGTGGAGTCAGCGTGTCGCCATGTTGGGTGTACTCAATCATACAGATGTGTTTACATTCAAACATATCAATCTCTAAATACACTCAACACATTAATCTTTTTCTCTCAGAAAGTTATCATTTCACTTCAGACCATACATATTAACCCACTGGAATTATTCAAATTACTTCAATGACAGATGGATGTGCTTTTTGAAGCTTCAAAATGCTGAACCCTGATCAATGCCATTATAAAGCTGGGAGAGCCAGAATATTACATAAACATCTGGGATGGCATGAGGATAAGTAAATTATGATAAAATCATAAAATCATTCTGTGGTGGAGTTTTCCTTTAAGTTTCTACTTTTTATAAGAAAAGAATATACTTAGAATAATTCATTATATCTGTAATAACTGTGACTATAAAGCTTATTGGTGCATGATTTGAGAGCAGTTAATTATAGATTTTAAGTGGCTTCACCATCATATTTGAAATAACTACCTTTATGAAATAATGCAACCAGCATACGCACATGCTTTTGTTACGAACAGTTATTAAATCATTACAGTGTCATCTGTTGTGGCAATGACACAGTCATATAGAACAAGAAAAGCCTTATAAGTGTCTTATATGGAGAACTGCTCCAGCATTTTAAAACTTCTCAATGTCAGACATGGAACACTTTTATAACTGAGAGTCTAATTTCAATCTGAAACTAAGATTGAAAATGTCAGATCGAAAAAATGTTAGTGGTCAATATTTTTTTAATTGTTATGTTCTCTTCAGTCATAAAAATATGTAACAGAAGAGGGGCAATCAATTTTACAGAAAAATAGCAAACCTGGAGTTGAATAAATGTTAAAATCAATATAAATATTTTGTTTTCTTATTGGAAAGGTCAACGGTAGAAACCTGCTCTCTGTGGACTATGACCGCACACTGCGTACAGAAAAAGTATATGATGACCATCGCAAGTTCCTCCTGAAGATCGTGTATGATGCCTCTGGTCATCCTACCCTGTGGGTGCCCAGCAGTAAGCTGATGTCTGTCAACCTCACCTACTCCAGCACTGGCCAGGTCACAAGCATCCAAAGAGGACCCACAATTGAGAGGGTAGAATATGATAGCCAGGGACGAATTGTCTCAAGAACCTTTGCTGATGGGAAAACCTGGAGTTATACCTATCTGGACAAGGTAAGAAAGCCATAATCTTCAGATATTTGCAGCCAAAATGTCTGAGAACTTTGCAAGTGTAGTTTTGTCATTTTTCTCTTGTGTCAGTTTTGTCATTAGTTTCAAGTATCAAGGTCTGTGGGAATATGTGGGTGGTCTATAGACTTTGGGACCTGGGAAGTACTGAGTGAGAGAAAAACGGATTGTTGTAGAAGTTTTTGTGAGGGAAATGGCTTTGTAAGTTCAAAAGCAGGCACAGTTAGAGTCTCTAAATGAGGCCACAGGGAAAGTTTGAGTCCAGACTAATGATGTCATAAAGGTCTTCTCAAGAAAAGCAAAGACAAAGACTAAGAGTGATGTAAAAATGCCAAACTTGCACCTCCAGCCCATAATTCTTGCAATGAAATACCTTGCAAGGCATTGTGGACGTTTAAATTTGGTGAAATGTAGAGCTTTTAGCTATTTTCCAATTAGTTAAATTGTGAGTTTTCCAGAAAAGAGCACTCCGCTGAAACTTTATTCAGCAGTTTTATGGAAAGAAAAAACACGGTGTGTTTGCATGGCTTAACTGCCTTTCCGTCACCTGCCACATGCACAGGTTGCGTGACCAGTGAGAGGATATCAACAGGGAAACATGCCACCAGTAGTGCCGGGGGGACTAGAATAATGTCTGTCCACATATGGTTGACAAGGTGAAGGCTACTCACATGTAGATTGTAGCAGTTCCCTGAGATGGAGAGGCCTCTGAGAATAGCCCTCAGAGTCTGATGCCCCCCCTTATGGACACCAGTTAGTCTGCTTTTTCGTACCAGGCAACAGATGTAGAAAACTGTATGTGGAGTGATGCTGCAGTTTTGAATGCTGCTGTTTCAGATCCATTGAAAGCAAAACTCTGGGGATTCCAGCACTTAAGCCCCATAGTGGGAAACTCTTATTTATCATCCTTTGCTTCACCTCCCTTCTCACCTTGTCCAACAAGTCCCCAAACAGTCTAAGAATAAACCTCAATCATTCATAACTTAGACAACTTACAGAATTGTTTGTTTACCCTGAGCCTCAGGTTTAGCGTACACATTTCCTAAAGTTTCACATTGTGCAGAGCAGATTTCACCTCATCTTATAAGTACAGGCAAAAGACATAAAGCAGAACATCCGCCTGAAAATCCGCCTATATTTAGTAGCTTGAGGGTCAAGATTAACTGAATTAGGCAAAGAACTAGTAACTAAATGAAGCGCTATTACCTGATTTTATACACCAAATGTTTTTTAAGGCATGTAAGGGAAGCATAAGTTAATGTTAAGTTAAAGATTGTAAAGATTAATTTCTCCTCTTTCTCTCTCTCTCTCTCTCTCTCTCTCTCTATCTCTCTCACTCTATCTTTTATTTTACAGTCTATGGTGCTGCTTTTACATAGCCAGCGGCAGTACATCTTTGATTACGATCTGCAGGATCGTCTCTCTGCCATCACCATGCCAAGCGTTGCCCGTCACACCATGCAAACAATCCGTTCCGTGGGTTACTATCGCAACATCTACAATCCTCCCGAAAGTAATGCCTCTGTTACAGTGGACTATAGTGAAGACGGCCAGCTGTTGAGGGTGGCACACTTAGGCACCGGTCGGCGTGTCTTGTACAAGTACCGCAGACAGAATAAGCTGTCTGAGATCTTGTACGACAGCACACGGGTCAGCTTCACCTATGATGAAACTGCAGGTGTATTGAAAACCGTCAACCTACAGAGTGAGGGTTTCATTTGCTCTATCAGATATCGACAGATTGGCCCACTGGTGGACCGTCAGATATTTCGCTTTAGCGAGGATGGCATGGTCAATGCCCGCTTCGATTATACCTATGACAACAGTTTCCGAGTCACCAGCATGCAGGGCGTCATAAATGAGACCCCGCTTCCTATTGACCTCTATCAGTTTGACGACATTTCTGGCAAGGTAGAGCAGTTTGGCAAATTTGGTGTCATCTACTACGACATTAACCAGATCATCTCCACAGCTGTCATGACCTATACAAAGCACTTTGATGTCCACGGCCGCATTAAGGAGATTCAATACGAGATATTTCGCTCCCTCATGTACTGGATCACAATCCAATATGACAACATGGGTCGTGTCACCAAAAGAGAAATAAAGATCGGCCCTTTTGCAAACACCACCAAATATGGCTACGAGTATGATGTGGATGGACAGTTGCAGACAGTCTACCTAAATGAAAAAATGATGTGGCGGTACAATTACGACTTGAACGGCAACCTACACTTGCTGAACCCCGGCAACAGTGCTCGACTCACACCACTCCGTTATGACTTACGGGACCGCATTACACGGTTGGGCGATGTGCAGTACCGCATGGACGAAGACGGCTTTCTTCGGCAAAGAGGTGCCGAAATCTTTGAGTACAACTCCAAGGGCCTCTTAGTTCGGGTGCACAGCAAAGCCAGTGGCTGGACCATCCAATATCGTTATGATGGGTTAGGAAGACGCCTGGCCTCTCGCAATAGTCTTGGTCAGCATCTTCAGTTCTTCTATGCCGATCTCAACTACCCTACACGCATCACCCATGTGTACAACCATTCCAGCTCAGAGATCACCTCGCTTTACTATGACCTCCAAGGACATCTGTTTGCTATGGAGATCAGCAGTGGTGAAGAGTTTTACATAGCATGTGATAACACAGGTACACCACTCGCAGTCTTCAGCAGTAATGGGCTTCTTCTCAAGCAGGTACAATATACTGCGTATGGAGAGATCTACTTTGATTCTAATCCTGACTTTCAGTTGGCTATTGGATTTCATGGTGGCCTATATGACCCTTTAACAAGACTACTACACTTTGGAGAGAGAGACTATGACATTCAAGCCGGTCGTTGGACCACCCCAGATATTAGCACCTGGACCAGGGTGGGCAAGGACCCAGCTCCCTTCAATTTGTATATGTTCCGCAATAATAATCCTATAAGCAAAGTGCATGAGGTCAAGGAGTATGTCACAGGTGTGGAGAAATTATACTTATTTATTGAATATTTCTCTGGCTTACTGGAATTTATAAGTTATACATTTTATTTATTGTCATTAGAATGCATTGTGTACATGGCAGTTAATCAACTCTAGCATATTTTGTACATGACATTGGTAAAAAAAAATCTTGATTTTATTTATTTCAAACAATGCTTTTTTTGTTCACAGATGTCAACATCTGGCTGGTAACATTTGGCTTTCATCTCCACAATGTAATCCCAGGATTTCCCATCCCTAAATTTGACCTCACACAGCCCTCATTGGAAATGAGGAAGAGTCAACTGTGGGATGACCTACCAGTATGTCATCCCTGTTTTTCTGCTTAGTGTGTTTTCTGTATCTTGCATAAGTTAGTGGCTGGATCTTCCAAAAAATGTTATTACTGAAACATTCAATCCTCATTGTGGTCTCTGGCTCAGCAGTGAGAAAGGCTATTACCATTTTCAGTCTGCCCTAATGAAAAATTTAACATTTAATGTGCTAATGTGTCCTTATTGTTAATTTTGCTAAAATGACAGAAGCATCGTTACATCTGTGAATCTGTTCCACAAATCTGACATTTTAGCAGTTCCATTCTTATTTACATGTTTGTTAATTAGTTTCATCTAAGTTTAGGCTCAGTGATGACACATTTTACATCAGTTGCTGCCAAATGTATCATTGTACATATCACTTATTTAGTCTTTTTCTGTTGTCTAGTCCATCTCAGGGGTCCAGCAGGAGGTTATGCGGCAGGCCAAGGCTTTCCTATCCTTTGAGAGGATGCCGGAGATCCAGCTGAGCCGTCGACGTTCTAGCCGGGAAAAACCTTGGTTGTGGTTTGCAACAGTGAAATCGCTCATTGGCAAAGGTGTGATGCTTGCCATCACCAGTAAAGGCCAGGTGGCCACCAATGCACTGAATATAGCCAATGAGGACTGCATTAAAGTGGCCACTGTGCTCAACAATGCCTTCTATCTGGAAGATCTGCACTTCACTGTGGAAGGTCGCGACACGCACTACTTCATAAAGACAAGTTTGCCCGAGAGTGATCTGGGTGCACTGCGACTCACC
Organism: Botia almorhae; assembly: GCA_036877575.1. Taxonomy (NCBI): domain Eukaryota; kingdom Metazoa; phylum Chordata; class Actinopteri; order Cypriniformes; family Botiidae; genus Botia; species Botia almorhae. Next base: position 6,216 of record JAZGTJ010002561.1, read on the forward strand.
AGTGGTCGTAAGAGCCTGGAGAATGGTGTCAATGTAACTGTGTCACAATCCACCACTGTGGTCAATGGGCGCACTCGTCGTTTTGCAGATGTGGAGTTGCAGTATGGTGCATTGGCTTTGCATGTCCGCTATGGCATGACACTGGACGAGGAGAAAGCACGTGTCTTAGAGCAGGCCCGCCAGCGAGCACTATCAAGTGCATGGGCACGGGAGCAACAGCGTGTACGTGATGGGGAGGAAGGTGCACGTCTTTGGACAGAGGGTGAGAAGAGGCAGTTGCTTAGCTCTGGAAAGGTGCTGGGTTATGACGGCTACTATGTACTATCGGTGGAGCAGTATCCCGAACTGGCCGACAGCGCCAACAATATCCAGTTCCTGAGGCAGAGTGAAATTGGGAAGAGGTAACAGTGTGCAGAACACAGAACAAACTACTGCCGCTCTGCTCCCTAAGCTCCTCTTCTCCTTGTACACACTAGCAGACCTCCCAGCCCAGAGACTGAAGGGAAGGGGTTTAGGCTAGAGGAGTTGTGCCTAAGTGCCACACACACAGCAATTACACAGACGAAACCTGCGGCACTTCCTCCCACAGACTGAACCACACCCCCATTCTACATGTTTGCCCACACTATTGCATTGAATGGATAATGGACTCTAAGGGAGCAACAATTGACAATAACTTCTATGATTTGGGTTTCTTATTTTTGTTTTTTCTTTTTGTATGAAAACCTTAAAGGTAACTCGGTCAATGACAAAAAAGACAAAAATGACAAATGTGTTTACATGTGGAAACCACTGCATCCAGATCAACTAATATAATGCCTGTTTTGCTAGGCAGTGACTCTAATTCAGTGGTTCACGCCATCTCTGGCATACTCTAAACCTTGCTCTCAATTAAAATGTTGTGTCAACTAGTAAGGACTGAGGTTTCAGACTGTGAGCTGGTTGATCGTTTCTCTCCTGCTTTGATTTCCTAAGGGACACAGTTGTGGTTTGTATAATCAAATCTGAGCGTACAATCGCATTCCTAAACCAACTCAAGTGGTTGATAGAGCGGAAACTGACAGAACAAAATATAGAAATACACAATATATATGTATATCTCATAACTGACCGGTCTTTTGACAAGAGATGTTAGAATATCTTTGATTTTTTTTAAGTAAAAAAAAAATTCCACTTATCCGTACAACAACATTAGTCACAGAGAAAGTAATTTATGTACAGTGTTTATACATAAAAATAAAATCTTACAAATATTGAGACTTTTCGTCTTGTCATGCATTACTGTTTATATTCATGAATTTTATGAATTTTATCTTATTAAAATTTGTGGTAATGCTAATTGAAATAAAATCAGCTATACTGTGTCATTAGATCCTCAACATTGTTTTTCTTCTCTTCATTTTCTAAAAATTGATTGTTGCCGTTTCTTCTATTTCTCTCTTTTTTTCAGATTGTCTAAATACACGTTCAGTGGTTTCATAGCTGTACTGCCTCTGTAATCAACACCAGGTTTAAGTAGCTGTTTTCCAGTCTTGGTATAATTACAGAGCTTAAACCCAAGGTTTTGAAATTTGCCGGAAATCAAAACTAATTTTTTTTTACATCATAATGGTATTGTTCTGTCTTGTCGCTGAATGAGTTTCAAGCTTTAGCCTCATCTCAGCCAGAGATACAAGTTCATTAAAAAGTTTCCGCTCTTGTTTTAATCTTGTAGATGACGGACATATCAGACTAGCAGTAATATTGTTGCCATTAGCAGCACCGGAAAAAATAAACTCCCAAGGAGATGTCTAACTGGAGTGTATATCCCTGCATTTTAACCATGACTCTGAATTCACACTTGGCAGAAAGAAGAGCTCAAACTCTTTTGAATCGAAGAGGTCATTAGACAGAGCAGTGAGAGCAGTGTGGGTTGTTCTAGTGGGCACAAATATTGCCCTATGATCATGTCATAATACCAGAAATAAAAAGTGTTTTACAAAAGGCCAAATTTATGTAACCAAAGTCAGTGCTAAGATTAATAAAAAAAAGGGTTGATAGAAGTATGAGGACTTAACAGCAAACAAAGAAGTAACTATGAAGTGAACATAAACTGTATGCATTTGGTTCTCCCTCAGTGTGGAGAACACAAACATACAAAAATAAAGAGAATTCCAGGAATTCCATCATGATCCCTATAAGGAAAACAGAGTTGGAATTTTTACTTTGAAATATTTGACAACCAGTGTATTCATCTGAGAGCGCTACAAACATTGAAGTGATCAGAAGTTATCCAAAATAAAATGTAAATTTGTATGCCTGAATGGACTGCCTCCTTCAGATACTGTTTTTGTAAAGGCTTTTTAAAGATTGTATAAAATAAAATGTTTAGACTAATGAATGAGAAAATATTGTTTCCGTTTTAATTTGTTGTTTTCTTATGCCACGTTTTCTAATCAATCATGTAATTGTATGGTGGAGCCTATTTTTCTATTTGTGTGTGAATAGAGACTGAAGGGAATGTTTCTGAACTGTGGGCCTGTGAGTTTTTTTCCCAGAACTCTCTGGAGATGCTTAGTGGTATTACTGACTGAATGGGGAGAATCTACACTAACTGCTCGGGTGAAAATTTCCCTCAGCAAAAGTATAAACTTAAGTTTATTCCTTAAGTATAAACACAACACTAGATGAAGGTGAGCACTTAATTACTGAACGCCGGTAATAATCTAAATATAAACCACTGCAATATCAACAATATTCAAGTGTTTGCCCTGTAAGGTCTACATAGATTCTCTCAGTAGTTTTGTGATACAGTTGTCTTGTTTGTTGGCGTACAGAGTGTCCTCGCTACTCAGGAGCCTTCAGTACTTCAACCAGTTTACATTGAAAGAAATTCTATCTAGTAGAAAATCTAACTTTACTTAGGTTTAAATGTCACCATTTGTTTCATTTAACATACTCGTATTAAAGCCTAGGACAAGCTTAACAAAAGCAGGTTTTGGGGATACATATGACTGCGGCACAGAGCAGCAGTGAAGGTAGTCTGTAAAAGATGAAATGACAAAACATGTCCTCATATGTTTGCCGTTGATTGCATGCATACAGTGTAAACCCCATGAATCAGAGAAAGGTCACAATTTTTTCCTTGCAGCATATTAGTGCCAATATGTACGTGGTCTGTTTTGGTATTTCTTTGCACTAAGTTGTATATGTTGAAGATGATGCCTATACATTATACATGATTGCAGTTGTCACGTCTCTGGTCTAATCTGATGGAGATTGTAAAAACTGGTCATTTTTCCTAAATGAAAGGAAAGGTACCTGTACAGTAAATCATAAGTATTTAATTTAAACGTTAATAAATAAATGCCATTGTTGTCACACAGTTCACAGTCATTTAACAGTAACGTTTTTTCATATCAGAAGTGTCACATCAGATACATTATATCTGATATGAGATTTTATTTAACCTTATGTGTGTGCATCGTGGGACTGAATTTGTTTGCGTACTGAAAATATGAACATGCTGTGTGTGATTAGCTTTGTTGCTACTGCGACAAATCAGCGGTTGTTTTTGTTGTTTTACTTGATTGTTTTTGAACAGCATTTGGAGTTTATGTATTTTGTATTATCTACAGTTTACATTCTTGTTCCAGACAAATACTACAAGCTGAAGTGATTAACCTCTAAATTCAATAACTTATCTTGCAGTCACTCATTTGTAATGAGGATTTAGAGGGTGTTGTATTAATGATGTTTTCTGTTATTGTTTCTCTTCTTGCTTTTGTATTGTTTTATAGCCACGCAGCGTCTCGAAAAAGGCTGATTTCCATTTGATAGACACATTTGTTTAGAGTGCAATTAAAGTGCAATTTTGATGTAATCTGAACTAGGTCACTGCTGGATTCATTACGTTTTATCTTCAACATGTTTAATGCTCCACAAAATCATAAAAATAAAACGTAATATTCAAAGGGGTTGTGTATTTGTTAGTCCATTCAACAAAAATGCATCACATACCCTGCAAATTTAGCCAGCGCTGCAGGCAGGTCATACATTTCCAAATCTGGGTCCAAACCTCCGAAAATGTAGACATGGGACTACTCGATCCTCTCACTGTTGCTTGAGAAGACCTGGCATCACCATTAAACCATCTCTAGAACAGTAGAGCATACATTACAGACAAAAACAGTTTATTTCATATTAAATTCAATAACTAAATTGACCCAAAACAAAAAATGATACATAACATATATAGATAATACAAAATATATAACATTATGTAGAATTCAACAAATTTCCCCTCAGAATCTGTCAAAAGGTCTAGCTAGTTTTGACTGTAATCATTTAATTGGCTCATTTTTTCATGTAATTCATCGTAATCACATCCACTTCCATACGCTTCATAAAAAACTGAGGTCTCGGATTTGACATTTTTGATGCATTTACAATGGTTTCATCTTAGCTCCAGCGAAAGCCGTCTAAACCGAGAGCCAAAGATTAATGAGCAGGTCTGACACGCCACTACAGCTGATTAAATATACCCGACAACCAGGCTTTAGCCATCCACACTCTAAACAACCATTTACTATCTTCGCAAAGCAATATGTGTGACTCATGTCTCTACTAGTCACACATCAGCTGCTAGCTCAGACACAGCCTGTCTAATCAGTAAAACCCTGACCTGCAGCCAGACTTCATTTTTATGCAGCACAGAGCCTAACAGCTTTAGACCAGTAGATGTCTGGTTTCATGAGCAACGGACCGTTGCTTAGGGCAGAGCAAAAGTTCAGCCCCTTTGTTGTCATGAGAGCACCACACAGATGTGCTTCCATAACAGTGTTTCAAGTTCACAAAGGCACTGTGTACTCAATCAGAGCGTGTGCTGTCCAAAAGACATGGCATCCCAAACAGGCTTGTGCTTCCAACAGCTGCAGCTCCCCAAGCAGACTCCAAACACACTTAGGGGAATATAGGAAAGCTCATGAAAGAGCCAGAAAATTAATGACTTTTATACAAATGTTTCACCGTGGTGATGGTGTTCCAGACAGGCTGTCAGTTTATGTTGCAATATGCAAACGCTGGTCCTGCTTTGGCCTCTTTGGCTTAATTAAACAAAATAATTGGCCATATTAGCTAAGATGCCCATGGGGGTCAGTAATTTATGGCATCATAAGCATCAAAACAACAAAAGCCTGTTCCACAAGACAGACACAAATTCTAAAGCAGCATTGCATGTATCCTTCACACAAAAAAATCCCATAATGCACTGCAAACAGCTCCATAATGTTGTTATAATGTTGATTATAAACAATTAAATACTAAAAGATAGGGAAAGAAAATTTGTGTGCTATATATTTTTATGCTTAGCAGGGCATTGCATCAATTACAGAAAGGCATGCGAGGCTGCGAAAAAGACCCATTGTGTCTAAAATGTTCATCTTTGCAATATAAAAGTTGCAATCTGTAACTTTTTTTTAAAAGTTTACAAAAAATCAGCTGTTGAGCAAGTTCATTCAGATCAGTGTTCAAAATGTCAGTGTAAGGTAAGGTCTCCTGGGAATCAAACCCACAACCTTTTGCACCGCTAACGCAACGCTCTACCAACTGAGCTACAGGAACACCTGTAGAATTTATACTTCTACAAATAACCTTTTAAAGTGATAAAGAGGTTAGGGTATTGCTTTAGGTGTTGTTTAAAGGTAGTATAAAAAAACTAGGTCAGATTGTTGTGTAAAATGCAGGGTGCACATACATTCATTCTGTGTTTTGTGCTGATTTTGGTAGTATAGCAATATGTCCCAGTGTGCCTTTGGTACAAAAACAAAAACCAGTTGCTGGCATCCATTTGTAGTTGCCATGGTTAGAGTGTCCAAAGAGGTGGAAAGAGAGAATCATTCATTTGCAACAAAGGCAAAAATGAAAATCTTTTCATAAAATATACTGGGTCATCCAAAGTGCAATCAAAGATCAAAACAAAGTTAAAGGAATACTCAAAATGCACCACAAAACTAAGTTTTTAGTTCCCACTAAAAAGTTCTTTTATTTTGTCATTAGCCAGCTACCCACTCCACCATTTGAACAAATCAATGAAATTGGCTGCCAGATTCTGGAAACCATTATTAGCCTCAGAAATCAGAGCCTGTTGACTTTGTAGTCTGTCTCTGGATGGAAGCCAGTGTGTAATGTTTTTGTGGCAGTTTTAGTTTTTGAGAGCAGGGATTAGAAAGTACTCTTTTACAACACACACAGACTAAGCTGAACTGTGCTTGCACAGTCATGAACCGTCATGAGCCCTTGTTTGATATAGAGTTTTCACATAGATGAGTTTTCATAAGACTGATCCATCACTGAGTCACAGAGACAAATCTTTTCTTTATAGATGATGCCTCCCAAAGGGACAAGAGCTTGTGGGATATAAAATAGACCTACACTCAAGCCTCTAGCCAGACAAGTTTTAGAGTTGTACTGACATAAACAGTCGATTCTTCACATTTTGGAATTTTTTTCCTAAAGGTGCTGACCTGCAGATGGCTTGTTGTTTGTTTACTAAATGGTTTTGCATGCATATCAAATATGGCTAATGTTCTATTTAATATTTTTAATTGTTCTTTATCCTCATCAGATTAACAAAAAGACTATTATAACACAAAGAAGCTGATTATCACTACGTTATAATCACAGTACCAAACATCCAGACAGAATTTATTTGGGACATTCTTTATGTTGCTAGTAAAGTTGATTGTGATTATCGAAAGTGATTATCTGAGCAAATCTATCCTCATAAGTCATTACGTTTACGCAGTAATCCGTGAACTGATCAAGCATCATTTAACAATGTTCACAGGGGGCCCAAAACATATCCAACCTGTAAAAAAAGAAAAATTTCCACAGCCTCAAACAGAATCCCTTAAAGCCATAATGATGCATAAATAAAACTACTTACATTCGGATTAGATAAATTCTGTATCACCTATAAATAGTTTATGTATAGGAAGGTGGAGGGGGTCACGTGAGCATAATTCATTAACTACCTTCAGCTCACCTTCTGAATTTTAATATGAATGTCGGCTATAGGTGTCAGTTGGTGATTAGGTTAAGATAAAGTATTCATGATAAGATTGATGTCACTCGACCTTTATATTGTTCCTCTGAGGGAGCGCATGAGATAATGTGAAGATATTCTGTAAAAGCTTCACAACATTTAATAGGACAAAACAGCTGTATATAGCACAAAGCATGTAGTATATCCATGCTTGTTTGATTTTGATCAGTTAAGTCTATTAACTTTTTATCAGCTGTTAAAGAGAGAAAAATATTCACAAAGCCAAAGCGAAAATGTTTAGCCAGCACACTAAAAATAAATCTTAGCAAAATGAAACATCATAACATTTAGCATTTACTAAAGAACTATGAAGCGTTCAAACTTTCAAAATGCAATCATTTTAATCATCTAAGTTTGCATTGTGTAAAGTAAGAGAAACCCCAAATTACTTATTTTAAACAGCCAATGTTTTACTGCACATTTAACACACCAAAAAGCCAAACGCTTAAATACAAAGTGAAACAATATAAATCCATGTGCCACAAATGTGTTCACAAGAAGTTTTAATACTACAACATAATCACTCAAAATATGCAAATACTTTGTCAGGATGTTCACACCCACTAATGGTTGTTGAGAAGAGTGTCTCTTGGCTACAAGCTAATTCAGCCCTGCCAGGTCTCAAGTATTAGTGTGACCTTTGTGACTATCACAGATACAGATGGATAAAAACAGCAATCTGGCTGCTAAATTGGAGACATGACTATATGGATGAGTGGTTAAATGTGTCCATTAACAATACATAAATCCACATTGTTAAGCACTTGTTTCATAATACGCTGCAGTTTTAACACTGCAAGTTGATGGTTATCAACTATATATGTGTAATCACATATACAAATATAAAGGCAACTTAAGCCTGTTGCTCATTTTAATATATGCCATATGCATTCAGGTCATTTCATTAGCAAGCTGCATTGAGCTCCACATCATTCATGCAACAGAATAATTTGTGGTTTTATAGAGAGACAGTGCCCCAAGTGAAATAACATTGTTTAGTTCCCCTTTTTGTTTCTCTAAATGAACCTTTAAGTTTCTCAACAATGTCTTTTCACTTGTCAGCCAAAAGAGCTTTTATTGCTGCAGCCTTCCTCTAACTGCATTTTTACTCACAAATCTTTCAGAAAATAACAAGAAATTTATCAAGGCTGAGATGTAGAGAAACAGGAAGAGAGTTTATAGAACCTGGTAAGTTATTTTTCTAAAAATTACTCTTGCAAAACACTGCAATGAGCTCCTAATGAGATTTTAATTAATCTTTTTTGACTTTTCAGTGAAAAGAAAAAGATTATTTATTTATCCTAAATAAATAAATGTACTACTTGCATAAATAAGACTTGTATTTTGAATGTGTATTGAATCAGATTGTATTTTGTTTTACCGCACTGGCACATTTTGTTCACTGGTTGAAGGGAGAACAACATAAGTGAATTAACCTGCCAGTGCAGTAAGAAAACACATCTTATATTAGAGACGCATTTTCTGACAAGCCTAAATCTTTTATACATTGTTGCGTCTGTACATTTATCCTGTTTAAGGATTTTTAGATGCTTCTGGAAAACAAGACCAAAACACTCATTACAAACATGAGGCTTTTGCAATGTTGGTAATTTCAAACAATGATGTTGTTAAAATAATTGTGAATGAAAATGTTTTTAATGAAAAATTTTCCGATGCCAAGCATGGAGATTGAGATATGAAATATGAAAATGTTAGTAGTCGTCATTGTTGGATAATGTAACATATACACTAGTGCTTTGAAAGTATGATGTTATTAATTTACTTATTAATAACATATATGTTATATATATGTTATTAATCTTTCTCAGTGTTACATGTCAGTGTGTTTTTATACCTGATTTGCATGATTTGCTCAAACAGCGTAACAGACAGATTGCTTCTCTCTGGTCTGAAAACTTTTGCCTTCACACCATACAGATAACTTGTTTATCAGCTTATATATTGATATTTTCTACATCTTTCTGTCAGTATGCCTCCATTTGTTGCCATCTTATCTGTGATTTTTATATATTCCTTGAAATTCCTCGATTCCTGCGAAAGGATCGAACACACAGCTACACAGTACAACACTCCAGTTGTCACCCAATGACCTTTCTAAGAACCAAACAGAGTATGACAACCAGGGCACCATAAAGCTACTTTTTGGGTAGTCCTTGGTGCTCTAGGCCAGATATACACATTTTATATACCAAACAGATTGCAACTGAACATGACAGGCAATAATCATCCCACACTTACACCGTATTGAAAAGAGCTGATTGAATTTTCAATATAAAGCAAAATAATCTTGGAAATGTTTGAATTGTTTAAATTTGACTGGAATCAAATTTAGATGAATGAGTGAAAGCATTTTAGACACACCTTTTAACCTACAATTAATATTTACCAATTATCAAATATCAAATGTATTTTTTGAAACAGCACAATATGGGCACCTGATAACTATACTCAGTTGTTTAGTTAATGTATACTGCATTTTATTTATCATGTCTTTTACCCTGATGGTGTTGTAACATATTTAAAATTTATTGCAGCAAAATGTAAACTCTATAAAGGGGGTTGTAGCAGAGACACGGTTTTATGGCTCGTGCTCATGTTCAGTGTCATAGTTTAACACTTATTTGGGTGAGTTGTTCAACTCCAGCTTTACTCCCTCACTTCTTCTCCTTCTTTTCTGTCACCATCCATAAAATGCTAAAAGCCTTTTCTAAAAGAAAAAAAACAAGGGTAAGTGATTTTCCACAAATAGAGTTATTACGCCCTCCAACAAATACGTAATAAAGTGAAAATTACATCTTGTGACCAATTTCAAGTGCCTTTGCCCGTGTCATTTTCTTGAAAGTATCAGTATTTCAACTCTGAAGAGGGGCATTGTGCTCTGGTCTGTTTTTCCTTCACATGTGTTGTCTGTCTGTCTGTCCGTCCGCCTGTCTGTCTGTCTGTGTTCCAGAGAATGATTGCACTTGGTTCTCAGAGCCTGCTATGCTTCAGCTTTCCGACAGCTACGCCATCTGACACATGAACAGGTTTTCATCTGCTTGCTGTAAACTTTCTTTTAGGCTTTTTTTAACCCCTTTAGCTGCTCACATGGAACATTATCCTTTCCTCCAATAGACCATTACAAGAATTTAGCAGAACCTGCAGACCTGAAATCTTTAACATAAAACCACCTCAACCAAAACCCACCCAGAATTATGTATTACCTCATTGCTTTCCTGCATTATGAAATGTGCACGTATCAACTAACTCTCCTTTTTTATGCTTTGAGAATGTAAGAATTAATACAATCTTGTATATGGGTCTCCTTTTCCCTAAATTAGTCGAATCCTGTGGCTGTGGAGGTTGTGAGAGAAGAACACTCGAGTACTGGATCCAGGAAGCAAAAGAAAGAGACAGACACAGTGTTGTATGCTACTCTAGATCAAGCTTGTGTATTCTTTGTAAGCACCTGATATATATGAAGACAAAACAGGGTGGAATATTTGAGACCACACCACCGTGTACCTTGATTACTAAAAATATAGTAGCCATGTATACATGACAGTGGAGAATTACTGTAGAAAATAAGACATACATACATACATACATACAACATACATAGCTTAACCCTCAAGGGGGCCGTAACTAATGGATTAGTGTAACAATAATGCAAGATGTAAGCCATTTCTAATAGAGGAGTTCAGTATCTGTTTCTGAGGTCGTTTGACACGTAATGTCTAAATGTGTGATTGTGCCATATTAGGTTGTTTTGGTTTTGTCTACCCTGGATATGTTTGTTTGTGTGTGTGTGTGTGTGTGTGTGTGTGTGTGTGTTTTTGAGAGCTCTACTTGTGTCCAGAATTCATCCAACAGCTCCTCAGTCGTCAGGTCCCAGTGACATCATGTTCACAGATTCCTGGTTTGGCATTCCACTGAAATCAAAGCGTGCATAATCGTGGAGGGAATAAATTTGCTTGAAAGACAAAAAATAGTTTTGTGTTTTTCTACCACAAAATGATGTAGAAACATCTCAGCAACGATCGGGAGGGAACTGAGCTGAATTACAAGCGTTATAGCACAGCATCTGAATACTTATATTTCAGTTTTTCTTTTTAATAAATAAACAGACATTTCCAAACTTCAGTTTTCACTTGGTCATTATGGGGTGCTGATTGTAGGTTTATAAAAAAAAGAATTTAAACAATTGTAGTATCAGGCTGCAACATACAATTATAAAAGGTAAAGGGGATCTGAATACTTTCTGAATGCACTGTAGAATTTTTATCGTAATATTATAATTCTAATTCATTTTTAAACAGTGTCTGATTTGCATATTTTGAGTCTCTATTGTTTCAGCAGTGCAGTGCTCCTAGGAAACTAGGACAAAGTTATGTGAATGGTTCGGTCTGAGGTAAACTTCAAGTGTGACGTTGTTTTTATTTTAATAAGCACCATTAAAAGATTGATCTCTTTTAAAAAATAATGACTCTTAGCCAGTGTAACTTCAAGTTATTTTATGACTTCAGGAGATTTAAAATGTCAAATAATGCTTTGATGGTGCATATGCATTCTGTACTACAGGATTTATAAATTAGTAAGTACAATTACAATTATTAGTACGTACAGAGAAATTTCTTCTGTTTTAACACTTTTTCCAGGACTAATATGTTATTTTGTAGTTATTTTTTGAATATACGTACATTTTCTTTCAGAAAATACTTTAATCATCCATTTCAATGAATATGCATGTAAATTACTTAACGTTATGTCAAGAAGGACAGAGAGCAACACCACATAGCATGTGACACCTTTACTGAATAGCAAAGAATAAATTAATCTCTAACAAAGTTTAAGACGTGTCTCTATTGTTGTTGTAAAACGTGCATTAAACTGTTTAAGGACACTTGAAACAAGAACCACTTTAAGAGCTCAGAGTTTTTAAGAGAATGAGATCATTGTGGTTACTGAGAAATCAAGATATGGCTTTTTAATCCTCTAACGTTTGACATTATAATCGTTTAAAGGTTTTTAGATTTCAGCTGTCTGTGAACAATTGGTGTAATTTTCCGAAGTCATTTTCCAAGACTTTCACTGCTCTGGTTTAGGGTGCTGTTAAGACACTAGTCTGAATGTCTCAGTAATGGCAACCAGTGATGTCTGCACATACAGCAATGAAGAGTTTTTGTGATCCTTCCAGGAGGCCTTTAACTTTATTAGCAATTTTCAACATCTCTGACAATCATGTAATCAGCATGATGCCTGTAAAATGCAAAATGAGTTAATTCAACTGTTTTTATGGCCTCATTATATCTTAACACTGTTTTTACAAACTCTAGCTCCAACAAAATAGGCTGAACCGAAGCTCCGCCCCTTTATTTAAAATATCCGCTGCTGTTCCAGTCATGAAATTCATCATGATCTTTAAAAATTAATGCTATCAGTATTTTTGAAAAAAAAAACACTTTTTTGTACGTTTGGTACAACGATGTCAGGACACAGATACAGTACCCATTCATAAATCTGAATCGGAAGCTTTAAATATTAAGCAGAACCTGTTGTATTACGCTTCAATTCTTGTACAAATTGTGATGTTCTTGTAATACTATAATATTATAAAATCTGAAGCACTGACTGCATTTCTTATGCGTGCAAGCACGCATTTCAAGGCCAGTCGTAAGTGATGTAATTTTTAAAACGGCTTAGTATTATTTACCATAATCTTCTTACGACTCCCTTCAGAAGTGCTATTTAATGCTGCGCGTTTTCATTTTGGCAAACCAAAGACATGAAAAGTATTGCAATCTAATACTACAATATTACATAAACTAACAAAAATTTGTTTGTTTGTTTGTCACTGTGAATGGTTTTGTTTAAAGATTTTAGCATATCTGTATCCCATTAGAAATGTGTATTTTACACATAGTGACCAAATGATACAATTACTGCTATCCCAGTCAATGTAACTTGACCATTTTGTTACAAAATTTAGTATTTTTCTTTGTTAGCTTGTTTACGGAATGCTCAGAGTTTTTTGTTAGGATATAATGCTAAAGAATTCTGAGTCCTTAAATAAATAAATCTTTGACTGTGAAAACAAATGTAAATCAAACCGTGATGGTAAACAGTTCAATGCCGCATGCCACAGCAGCTGTGTGGGCAGTTCTGATTTATACCGTCTGTTTTGTGCTGTGTTGGCAAACAATATTCTAACTCTCACAGGATGCCTGTAAACAACTATAAACCACAAAATAATGAAATATTTAGTTTTATATTTATTTATTAGTGTTTGTTTCGTTCCTGGTATAGCAACATACAGTACAGTGGCAAACATTTCTCTTTAAACTTGTATTCATGAAAACTGTTACATTGCAAAAAAAAAACTAAATTCAAACATTTTTCACGTTGAACTGTGGTACAAACAAACAGCATGCGGAAAATGTGTTTTGTGAAGCACTGATTGACTGACTAAGCAGTTTATCTCTGCCGCAGTACCTAAAACTTTTAAAACATTCAGTGGTCACATCTCAGCAAGAGATTTACACACGACATTTTCTGCATATGAATCAGACTAACCAGTCCTTTGATGTTATATATTACATTTGGTTAATACTGCATCCATCTGGATCCTTCTTAAATTCTAAAATAACCTAAATATAAAACCATTAACCAAGATAATCATTACCTGTTGCTACTGAAGGAATGGATAAAAATGTACCCTGTGGATTAGAATTCAGGAGAAACACATTTAAAATTTTACCATAGTGTGCAGGTGTCAAAATGAATATTACAAATTATTAAGTTACTACTTTACTACTAAAATAGAATTTCTACTCTATTTAGTCAGCACTGTAAAAACCATAAAAACATTCATGGGCACATATGAAATAAAAACAGCATGTCTGTGTTTTGAACATTCAGTGTCACACTCCAAGTTCTTCTATGGTGACCGCAGACCCCCAAAACTGACACTGTTCACTCCAGTGGCTGATTAAATCCTGCTTCGCTTTGGCACAAACTGCCTGGAAGAGAGAAAAAAATGAACATATTACTATCATATGCTTAAATTAGCAAGTAACAGTAGGTTATTAAATCTGCACTTCACCTTCAAAGTACCTTGATGGTGGGGAAGAGAAAGACCTTTATTTCCTGTCCCTATTGTTCTGAAATTGTCACATAAATGATAGACCTCAGCATACTGGTGCTTTAAGGGAACCAAGTTACACAGCAGCCCTCCTGAGACAGCACAAGCAGCAGCCCCTCCATAAGGCAAAGTCAAGGGAACAAGTAGGCCAATGTCTCAAGTGAAAACGACCTACCAAAAAGAACCAAACCAGCAGGTGGTTCACGCTTTAAGCTTCGTCCTCTGTGCCGCTCCACAGACCCTGCTTTTTCCTCCCCTTTTATTTGTTCCCCTTCCCTCCTCTTGTTTTAACCTCTCTCTCGGTTTGAGCGGGATAGAACAAAACTCTATTTTTTATCATTAAACCTCCATCACAACAAAAGCGAATGCAAACAGAAGCTCTACTGGCACCCAAGCATTCAAAGAAACTGCCCGTGAATCCCCACAAAGCTTTGTCTCCTGCTTTCCTGTGTTCCTTAACACAAAGACAGCTTAAGATCATTCCTCGATTCATCGTCTTATTCAGACTAGCGAGGTTTCAATGACACCTCTGTTCATTCATCATTCCTCTTTATCAGCCCCTGGAAAAATAATATCCTTAAACATATTTTGCCTACTGCAGGTCATTCGTAAGTTTAAAGCAAAGTCTTTCAAAATCTTTGTTACATACACACAGAGCTCCAACAGTTTAATGCTATTACTGCAGGTCAACACCAGCTCAACTGTGTATTTAAAGGGGAAAAAAATCAAACTAAAGTACAAGAAAAAAGATGATAGATAATAATGGGGAACAACATAAAGACAACCTCTAGTGTATATACTGTATATACACTGTATAAGCAAAGTACAGTAGTGTACACAGTGTAGCAAAGCGTTTATGAGGTAGGCCTGATAAATGTTCACATGCAATAGCGTAAAGTGATCGACGCTGACTTTGCACCAGGGTCAAAAAATATGAGTAATCACGTGTTCAACGCAAGATCCATTTTAATACGGGTTTTTATTAAGTAGCTCTCGGCTCTGCAATCAAAGCGCTGTACTGATGGAAATATAGAGATCCAGCTGGCCAAATTGGTAGTAATGCTGGAAGTATTTCCTTAGATGGGGAACAACCTTCAAAAAACAGCAGCAAGGGAATTAACCTTGCTAGCCTCAAAGACAGGCAAGCGGCATGAAAGTATCTTCAAGGATTTCCTGCTTTTCATCTTCAGGCGGACCTGCTCCTTTTTTCTGCTCAGGGTCATGTCCCCCTGTCCCATTTGATCTCACTCTGATGAAAGTCTTCAGAGCATATTTAGCATGCATCTATATATAGTGTGTACATATAAGGGGAGATGAGATTCCCATCCTATCCTCCCTCGCTGTTGTTCCCGCTGGCTCTCTCGAACATAAAGAGGGCTGTGTTACGACGACAAACGCCACAGAGAGTTCAGGAAGTTGACGGTTAACCCTGTGTCTCAAGAAAACAGTGGAGGACAATTTTAAACACTTTGCATGCATCCAAATCTCACAGGTCATTAGGAAATGACACCCGCACCTGAATATACCAATGAAATCGGGTAGATTTGGTCGGGTATGAATACGGAAACAATGACCGTGAGATTACATATTCCTGTATTCCTGCAGCTCAAGCACTAGAGTATAGCACGAGAAATGAGAAAGATGATGGGTATGTTCCCATGCGTGAACGGAATAATGTATACATGGAATGCCATGTAAGCGGCTTTGGATGGCGGATTCATAAATGTAAATGTACATAAACATTTATCTCAGAACAAATTCCCAGCTACACTAACAGAATACATTTGCACTCATATTCTTAGAACTACTGAAGCGTGCATGTGAAGAACAGCAACAAGTAAACGACTACATTTTACAGATAAAAAAGTGAATTCTGCTTCTCCATGCAAAACTTACCGCTACAATGCTAGGGTGGTGTAAGTGGTTGCCAGGACATTGTTGTGCATTGCTATGTGGTTGCCTGGGTATTCTGGGTAGTTGTTATACAGTTGCTTGCTGTTCCAATTTCCACCCCCAAGCTTCTATAAAAGTGTGCTGCCTATGGTTGTGGTCAAGTGATCGAAATCATACAAGCTTCAGTATAAGCCTATGAATTTTTACCTAGTGAATGATAAAACATGGTTTTATTTTAATTTTGAAAAAACAACAACATGGTTGTTACTAAGTACAACAACATGGTTACTACTAAGTATAACATTTGCATAATACAACATAAATCAATTGTGGCTTTGTAATGTCTTTTTATAGCACTTTTAAGGTTGCTATGAAGGTGTTGGCTTCTTGCATACTACACGTGGCACACCCTGGCCGTGTAATGCTAACTCATGCGTCCCCAAGCGTATCTTTTTTTAAAGTCTCACAGAGGCATTTCAAGAATCCAGGTCACACATTCAGCCACAGGTCTGAGGGCCGGGCTCAGTCGCAGACTTGATTGTATGATAGATCAGGCCAGAACTGACAGGAATGCAAATGAAGTCGCTTCCATTCCAAACTGTGTACTGATCCACCGCTCAGCCTGGACACAACAGACTCACTTGTATGTGATTCCCGCCAAGTTAAGCAGCCGTCTGGAGGCTGTCATTTCTGGAGGCTGTCATGGTATTTGTTTGAAAAATAGATCACATCCTTTACACCTGCAGGGCAAAGACAGAAGACAGATAGCATAGGTCAGGCAAAGGCACGCTTAAACACACAAACATCAACAGGAGAAATTCAAACAAACAGGTCCTAATTGGGTCGCAAACAGCTATGGGAGAAGAAAGGTGAGCTTTTGGGAGGAGAAAGGTGAACTTGTCGCGACATGCTTAAGCCAATATCAACCAATCCCAATCAAAAGGAAATCGAACCTGCTGGCACCTTTAAAACATGTGGCGCATTTGGCGGCACCCTCAGGCTTTAAGCGGACTACTCACAAGCAGCCCATTAGTGATTCTATAAAGAGCCCAGTTAGCAGAGCATAACATAATACTGTGAGAAATCTAGCACAAACCCCTTACCCCCCCCCCNCACCCTTAAAGCTTTCAGAGGTGACAAGAAAAGTCCAGCATTGCCACAACTGTTGTTCCAATCAATTTTCAATGGATGTGCCACACAGAGATACACACCCAGGCCTTCCCCACCAAAACACAGTCAGTACATCATGTATTTTTATCTGCGCAGGAGGAGAGAAGTGCTTTGATCGAAGGCAAAATGACTTGCGCAGAGTGAATTCCACCTGTCATTAAAGGCTGTCATTACAAGCATGGGGCCTCAGTATTACTTGAACAATTGAAATTACAGTTGAAGGGAGGGAACAGTTGAAATTACATGAAACACCCGATGCCCATCACACAACCATTTTGACGGTGACATTTTTGACGCGGAGAAAAAGGCTTTTGTATTATCAAAGTCTCATCTGGCTATTTAAAATAAAAAAACAATGTTTCCAAAAAAACCCCAGAGGTTTTCAAAGTGGCAACTGGAGTTTGTCTGGTGCAATTTCTTCAGCCATTTTCTTAACGCATCAAGTACTTTCACGTAAACATGTTTTAAAAATGCCCCATGAAACGAACACACGAATAAGCACCGCAGATGCCCAAAGCGCTTCCAAAAAGACAAGCTGTCCAACAGAATGGAAGCCTCTGATGGAAGGTGGAGCAGAACTCTGGAGATGCCACTTTCCAGAATGATCTCTGGAGATGAGCTGGTGACAGCACACATCAGTCCGTCCAAAAAAAAAGTCACAGGAAGTGACAAGATGGCAGGCACTTGGGAGCCGAACGCTTTAATTCCACAGAGAGAGAAGTGGCTCTGAAGCCATGCTTCAGATAAAGCACCACAGGCACCGAGGAGCCAAAGAACAGGAGGACATCGACGCAGGAGCCAGGGAAAGTGAAAATCATTCTGTGTCATTTTAGGAAGCGAGATTGAGAAGGGACACGTTTGAACTGCATTCAGAAAGTGCAGTAACACTTCCTCACTGGGGAAATAGCTGCAGAATTAGATACAGAGGAGAAAAAAATCCAATGTAATATCTGAGGTCTTCACTTTCTCCAAGCCCTGGTGTCTTTTTCCTTGGCTGTAATCTTGCTCACAGTACATCAGATATACAAAGATGGAGAATGTACCGTGGAGGTACTGCCATGGTAGTTAAAGAGCAGTTGTCGAGATGGGCGCATGTTTAAGTGGCAACAGGATTAGACCAAACAGAGGACAGAAGATTAATTGAACAAAAAATACATACCAATGGCAACAAACAGTACAAAAAATCGGTCAAGATTGGAAAAGCCTTTTCTTTAATAAATCCCTACGGTGGTAATTAAATTATGTTACAGTTCTCCAGTTTAAAGAACGCAGAGCAGCAATGTATTTTGGCTTACCGTGCACAGAAGCCAAGATACAGCACGGTTGTCTTTACGGGGAAAAAACAAGGATTCATATTCCATGTCTACTAATATTCTCTATATCCTCATGTTTTTTTAGTGGAGAGCCTGTTCTGTATCTCATATTGTGAGGTTCTAGTAAACAAACATTTCTCACAATGAACAAACAACAGACACCTCCGACTGCGGGTTAAACGTCATCTGCTGTGTACAGCTCCGCCCGACCGACATTATCGGAGAGAATTTTTTAATTAGGTCGGCCGATCGCTTTTTGCCACGTTTTGTTGCATCTTATAAAACTCAAGCAAGCGCGGCGAAGACGACAGGGTGAGATGAGAAAGAGAGCAGAGCGTGTTCCTTAATGATGCTGGAGCATTGAGAGGAAGCTGACACCCCGCTGAGATATGGGCTAGGGCAAGGCCAAGCATCCTGAAGATCAGACGGTATGTGAGCGAGTGTCGTGCTATCTTCAGCACACAACTTCAGTAGGCTTTGCCACAAGAGTACGTGAAGGGAATCAGGCAACATGAACCAAAGCAAGAGAGAGAAACCGAGGACAAAAAGGTGTGGAGGAGAGGAGACGGGGAAGTTCAACAGATAAGCAGGTTTTGAAAATAACAACGGAGATGGAAAAGCAAAAATAAGAACACAACAACCTGTCACAACGCAGGCTACATCTAACCCACAGAAAAACCGGACTGCTTGAAGTGACGCCCACTGCTGCTTCTCCAAATGACCAGAGAACCTCTGACTCTGTTTGTCTAAACATCATTTCATCTGTAGCCACAACAAAACAGCAGCACAGATCTTCAAATATCTAGACTGTCATGCTGTGTCTGGTGTGTGGCATCACATATCTGTTAGCGGTAAAATGCATTAAGCTTGCGACGCAATACAATAAGAGTAAACTGTTCGCCGCCGACGGCGGACGTGCACACAAACACTTTCAGTCTCTCTCAAACTCAATATGAGAACACGAGTCTGAGATAAACACGAGATTAATAAAGATACATGTTTACATTATTAGCAGTAACAACACTAAATCCTATAGAAATGGAACTGAGATACCTTCTCAAAAGTGACAACAGAACTGTTTACATCCGTTTTACATATGTACAGTACTGTCTGTAAACGGCAAATGGCCTGATGCTTGATAATGCTTGATGGTAGGAATAGTTTTAGCAAAAGAACATTTTTTATTCATTTTAAATTATAACAGTTATCGTTTCGGCCTAATATGGACACCTGTTTACAGACCTAAAATGCACTCAGTATTTATTTACCAACTCAGAAGTCTGAGCACAAAACTATAAAAAACCTGTTACAAATCTATTACAACCTATGTAATACAGAAAATCAAAACGTTCTTTTGATCTAGAATAAACAGGCAAGCAGAGTACACTAATGCCTGTTTTGAAATAAAGATTTGCTTGGCTGTACGTTAGATGTACCACTATAATTTCCCGTGGGTAGAAATAAACACCCAGAAACAAACACAGATACACTCTCACGTGCTTGTATAATGAGTTTGGCACACTCGTGTACATGGTACAGCTCTTAACATCAGCCCAGTTCTTATTCATGATGGCATTCAACTCTGCATGGCACATTGGAGAAACAAAAAGAAAGAATCGTTCTGGTCACAAAACACACGGAATGATGCGTCATAGCCACAATTAACGTTTCTGCTTCAATTATTGGCTCCCTCGGTGCTTTTTTTTTGGCATGTTAACATTGTACCACTCCACCACAAAAAGGCTCCAGTCACCAGTTCACAGTTAAAAAAAAGAAAGCAAAATCTCAAAGCATGAGTCTGAACAGATGTCAGCTCTCCACAACATCACCCAGAAAAAGCCCAGTCTAATCACTCACTCTGCTCGCCTTAATTACGGAGAATGAATTGGCCCATCAGTGGTGGCACATTACCATAGCGCCACGAAACACCAGCCACACACACATTTACTTTGGCAGAGCTTCAGCTCACGTGGGGGGACAGAGACAGAGAGAATGTAGCTATGATGGAAGAGAGATGTCAATAATTTACACGGATACATGCGTACGCTCAGAAAGGTACAGACAGCCAACAGAGCAAGATGGAGCACTTGATGGAGTACGATCGTGACTGAGCGCTTAAATCTATCAAAACAGATTTTAATACTTGTTAATATTACATTGTACCATTAATCTGACTAAACTGTTGTGCGTAGTATGTACTAAATACTAAAGGTAGTATGCAAAATACTGCTACCAATGAGCTGCATGAAATAAAGCACAGCGCTGCCTAATATTTTAATAAAATGACGGCTCTTGTTGCACATTTGGCTTTATTTAATTAAACTAATGGTTTCTCTTTGGTTGCAGTAAAGCCTATTTATACCACATCACCATAAAGTGAAGGTGCCATTGTGTTCATGTGCCAAAATTCCAATTGAACAGGCCAATTAGAAAAAGGCTTGATATGTGGTATTTCAGCACCCTCTAGTGGCACAATACAGCATAGGCCGTTCCAATGGTTATTATTATCGCTACTGTTGCTCTGAACGTCAATGATGGGAGTGATTGAGTGGCTTCGCCTCAGAACTCTTTATTGGAAAATGTTCTGAAATCCTTACAGAGAACATGAAGGAAAAATACATACGGAACAAAGGCCACTGGAATAAGTGGGTGGTTACTATTACACTATATCAGAGGGTTGGGGATAACCTCTTGGCTTAGCGTCCAATAAATACCCCACCCAAAACACCCTATAGAAATGCATTAAAAACAGTCAGTATATCCACAACAGCTTCAGAGGAAACAACTTACAGTTCCTATTTCATTTAGAAAACAGTAGAAAAGCTTTGACCAAAAACTTATCCTGTTGTTTTAAATGAAAATGGTTTCAAATGTCCTCTATCAGCTTTGGGTTGGTTCTGAGGCTAACAGCATTTTCTTCTTGAACAGCCCTTGAGTATTCTGGGACCCTCATGCTCCCGTCCAAACATTTCTGCTCATGTGAAATTTGTTTGCTTGCTTGATTACACATGAGTCACTCCAAGCTGCGGTTCTTTAATAAGCATTTCAAAATATTTGCACTAGACTGTTTACCTTCGCTGTGCCATGTTTGTTCATTAAGAGAGGCTGAGCTATGCCAAATGAATCCTTTGAATGGAATGAATGCACCATCTTAGCATGAAATTAAACATGCTACAGTTAAACATACATTCGAATGAGCTTCGACTGAAATAAGACTTTTCTTATATAAGTCACCTGATATAATTTATGAATACTACATTAAATACTCCCACCAAAAACACAGTTTAGTACCAAATACACGTATAATAATGCCAAAGCTTCATAGATAAATATTATTTTGATATTGCGCAAGCAATAAAAAAAGTATTTAGTTTGGCCCATTACATCCAAAGCAACGCATACAGCTTAAAGCTTAAATCATTAACCAAAACAATATACTTAAGATAGAAACAGAAACTAGTAATTATATACACAAACTGTGCATGGATTGCACACATATGCCGACTTATGTATGAAACAGACAGGGCTGCTAATTATATGTAAATGTTTGTTGCAATTCATCAGCCAGAAAACCAGGTGTGATTTGATGTCCAACTTATGTTATGTTATGTTATGTTATGTTACGCAAATCATCACAACCATTTGATATACAATTATAATCAACACCCACTATCTTATTCTTTTGATTCACAACACAGGCATCGACCTGAAATGGAATTTTATAAAGATTTATTTTCAAAATATCAATCATCACCAAGATAACCAGACACTGAGCCAGAGCTTTTGTTCTATGTACCAGACCAGGTTCTGCATTATAAAACTTTCCCCAAAGACAGAGAGTCTACAGAAATAATAAAAATAGAGACCTATCAGACTCCTCTGGTCATTACCAGCCAATGGCAGAAAGGCTCTCTGAGACAATAGATCACTGTCATCTAACTTCAGTGAGCATGAGTGAGTGGGGGATTGACAGTCTCAGTTCACCGAAGCTCTTGTTTTATAGATACACAATCCTACTCTGCGCCTTTAGGAGTAATAATGGACGCATGAATGCACTGACCAAGACTTATGCTTGACTGAACCTGAATATTGCACAGAAATATTGGCAATGTTTATACTGTCCGGAAGGTGATTGCACAGCAGGGAACTCTGAAACAAGAACATGTTTTAAAAAACTTGCTTGAAACTGATAAGTTGTCCGTGTGTACGGAGTTTGAATAACTCATAGAGAGCTATAGGGTGTTATGAGGGCTGTCAGGCATCGTAGCGCCGGTATGCTTTCAGAGGCTCAAGTTATTCATTGAATTTTTTAGTTTCCAGCAACTAATGGTGCCCTCAAGTCACAAGTCAGATTTATGAGTAGATTTAAACCCAGAATAGAAATAGCATTGTTTTTTATGTTATGACAAATGTTGACAGTACAATTAGTTTGTACACATTTTGGGTATTGTTGGTAAAGAACAGTACAGCTTGCCAGAAAAAACTCGTTTGTCATTTCTCACAATAACGCTAAAACAAGCAGATAAATCATTAATCACACACTTAATTTGTTTCTTATTTTTTTTGTTGCTCAAGCACTATAAACTTTATTTGCTAAAGCTTTGTTATTATGCATTCCCAAAGCAATCCCAACCCTTTGATTGTGCATTACACTGTATATGTAACTTTTAAAATCTCAAAGGGGTTTAAAGTCTAACTGCAAAGTATAACTATAATTAATTATATGAATTTTGACAATACAGGTAGAATCAGGATTACAAATTCTCAACTGCCCAAGATGTCCCGTATGATATGGCTTAATATGATATAAATGATATAATATTGCAAAAATAAAATGTTTTTACCCACCCAACTTACTGAATACCACAGTCAACCAAACTTTGAGGTTCATAAGGTTAAAGGTGAGAACATGCATTATTTCTACATGATTCATGTGGCCAGTCAAATGTGCAAGCGAATGTAGGGAATGTACAGTAGGGTTTGGATACCTGAGCATTAGGGTTTTTTCTCCTTTGTGCTAGTAAAGCAACAGCCAAGAAACATTCAGGCCACTCCAGTGGTCCTGCCTCTTCTTCATCACACCTTCCTCTTCTTCATCAGATCTTCACTCTGTGTTCTGGATTTAGAAAATTTGTAAGGAAAAAGCAGAAAGAGAGTAAGAAAGTTGTTCTGAATGCACATATCAGACGAATTGCCACAAAAAGTATAGGGAATGATAGTACTTGATTATTACCATTAATGTATTACCAAATTAATGTATTACCATTACAAATCCTTTTAACAGTATTATAATGGATATTTGCTACAGTGTACAATTCTTTTAAGTCATCACATACACCCACGTAAGTGCCAAATAAATGTGACACAAATTCTAGCAACATTGTTTTCCACAAGTAAAGTAACTTCTCCATTATTTTAGCTGAGTACATCTTGACTTATTTGCTGGTGGTAACGCTGGTATCCCTGAAGGCCCATCAGTGACTGTCTACATGTGTGAGATGTGAAACGACAGACATTATCATCAGATGGATTTCCTCCAGGGCTTCTCATTTTAGCTTCAAGTGATATGACACTTTTGCAGCACATCTCAGTGACTGCACTTGTGATTCATGGGGATCTACTAATGGACCCATCTGACTTCAATCTTTTTTCTAGTCTCTAGCGATTTTCTTTCTCCGAGCAGCTGTCAGAGCAGGTGTGTGCATGTGTAATGGCAAAATACTGAGGGTTGATGATCTGAAGTTAATGGGCAATGCAATAAGACAATGCTGAAGCAATCATTAAACAACTTAACAATGTGCAGTTATCTGTAAACTCTTCGCACAATAAAGACCTAGATTAAAACACACACACATTAAAGCTGGCACTATTTCTGTTAGATCGAATGCGTGTGTAATACACGTTCCTGTAGCTTAACTGGTAGAGCATTGTGTTAGCAGCGCAAAGGTTGTGGGTTTTAATTCCCAGGGAAAACACATACTAATCAAACGTACAGCTTGAACACTTTAGATAAAAGCATTTGAGAAATGCATGTATGTAAAGTGTTTTGAGGTAACAATAAAACCTGCCATTGTCCAAATATTTTGTACTGAATTTCATTTACTTGCTCACTTTACTTTCTTTTTAACGCCATGCCAGCTTCTGTAAACTATATCAGCTATGTATCAAATTTGTTTATTATTAGTATAATAATTTATTGAAGGTTTTAGATCAATAGAAGGTATGGTGTATTTTTTGAGATATGCTTACTCGTTTCTCATGATTGCACAGTGAACAGGTACCAAGGCTGTCGTTTGGGCGGCAACGGGCTCCGCTTTTAGGGAAAGTTGAACTGACACACTCGTCTTCTTACTGGCCTGAAGATGCCAAATGCAACCACATGAGAGCAGTAATGTGCAACACTGCGAAAAATTGAACCTAATGAATCTAGCTACAGCTACAGTAAATTCACAATATGCCAAAATTTCGTGCTAATGTACCAGTGTCAAAAATCTTTCTGCAAAACTGTTATCACAAATTTGTTCACACGAATTGCAGTTCTAAAACTACCATTGATAATTACATTTGTTTTTTACCATTGATAATGTAAAAAACAAAAAAGCCTCAAAAAAAGCCTTTTATTGATAAAAAACACAAAAAGCCTCAAAACTTCGTCATAAGATAATAGTGGGATAATCTCACAAGCTTTCACGATTAACTTTAACATCCAAAAATTGTTTACCTGCTTTCCGTCTAGTTATTATTTTTCATATTTCCCTTTCATTATTCCAACTTAAAATAAAAACAATGTACGCCTGCCTTACTATTGAGGAGACCTGTCATTTTAGGAGCTATTTCACCCAAAGAAATCACGTATTGTAGATTAACCTATATGTTTTTTTTTTAAAGGACTGAAAATAAACACTTTCCAGCCCACTTTTAGATGACGCGTTGGGCTGTGTTGAACAACATCACCTCTACGCATATTGTTATTAACGTCAATATTGATTATATTCGATATTTATTCAATACTGAAGCCCTGCTCTGCTTCAGTATTTGGTTCAAACGATCTGTATATTAAATGCTTGTTTTGTTTAATGTGCAAAATTACGAAAATTAGTAACAAATATTTACAAATATTATGAAATGTTATTAAATCTTACCTGCCATAGTAAAAATCCAGGCACAAAAAGCGGGACAAAACAATGGACACAAGGACAAGTAGTTTTTAAAAGAATCGCTGTTTAAAAATCGTACACGAGTAGTAAACATATGAAAGACAAAGTTAGCATTTTACGTGTATCTTCTAGGCTGTGCTTGTCATGCTAAATTAACTTGATTCGAACAGTATTATAATAATACGTGAATCAATGCAAATTGTCTTGCTTATAGTTTTATAACAATATCAAACGTATTGAACAATCATTTTTCATGACCTAACGTTTCATTTATCGTTAATTGACATACATTAACAACAACCGCTGTTGGAACCTTGAAAACAGCACGCTGTCTAACAGTTGCATGTGATTGGTTGCTGCCACTGCGAGGACGTTACTGATTGGCAGTACAAAGTGGCATGTTCCGCCTACTCCGTCAGGTACTTCCTGCTGCCAGCTGCTGGTTTTCTTCCTAAACCTTTCGTGGAATACTGTCGACTTCAAGTTCGGAAGCGGAAGTGAAAGTGAAAGAAACCGTTGTTTTGAAAATGGACCAATCAAACGCGCCGTTCTTTCACTTCCGCAGTTCTGCGTGCGATGACGTTTTCGTCCCTATCAAACGCGACGCGTTTAATGAGCTATTTAAAATGTTGGTTTACGTACCATTGAAACACAGTCCCTCTATCAGAAAGCAAAAAAAATGAGAAACATGGTGACGTTTTCTGCGTAGTATTCTGGAAGGTTTTTTCAACATATCAAAGGATCTAGGCGTATAATCGGGTTGCCTCTCGTCCAGGTAAACACCCAAATGCTTTGAAAACGTGCCTGGCTAAAACATTTTTGTATTTGTAAATGTCACTGCATGCTTGCGAATGCACAGTTTTAATGTACTTTAATCTTTTCTGCTTATTAAAGACTTTGAAGTAATATTTTGTCAATCATAAATTCTTTTTTTTATTGTGCCAAAGTATTGCAGTTGCATTTTGTTAACGTTATCAGTGGCTCGTATTCACACTAATTATTCCTTCACTTTATATATTTTAATCAAATGTGTTCTGATTCATCCAGATATTTAATTTGCTATATTCTGTTTGGTTATGTCTAGTGTCAAGATGCCAGTAGACAGAATGAGAATGCGCCCATGGCTGGAGCAACAGATCAAGAGTGGGCTAATTCAGGGTCTTCATTGGGTCAATGAAGTGAGAGTGTAGTTTTTTATTTACTTACTCTTTTGTTGCATTTAGCTTTAGAGTAATTTGGCAACATGTGTTTTTCCCAATATGTTGTAAAAATAATCTTGTAATTTTAAGTGTGCTTGGTATTTTCTTAATGTGTATAAATTTTAATCATTTTACACAAAGAAAACACTTTCCATCTACAGGAGAAAAAGATCTTTCAGATACCGTGGATGCATGCAGCCAGACATGGATGGGATTTGGACAAGGATGCACCTTTATTTAAAAACTGGGCTATTCACACAGGTATTGGCAGAAATGTTGCCCACTGGTTCTTGTTTGAAGGTTAACACTAAATATCTGTAGTCATTCTGAAATGTTCCCACAATCTGACAATAAAGTACTTCAGACAGCAGCCATACTTTCACAGATTCTGTTTTTTTACACAGCTCGGAATGTAGTTCTGGAATGATGGTTTTGTGGTTTTGGTTTCAGTTACCCAACTATGTTTCCATGCAGGAAAGTACCGTCCTGGTATTGACAAACCAGACCCTAAGACATGGAAGGCGAACTTTCGCTGTGCAATGAATTCTTTACCAGACATTGAGGAGGTGAAAGATAAAAGCATAAAGAGAGGAACCAATGCCTTCAGAATGTATAGGATGCTAACTGCTACTGAGAAGGCTGTTAAGAAAGGTAAGTCATTAACGTAACATGCTTTCAGTTGACCATTTACATCATGCGTTAATCATTTATGTTGTAGGCTATGGAAGATATGCCCTATTTTGTAAAGGTCCACTAAAATACCTGTTGTCATCTTTTTCAGGGAAGAAAAAGATGGACCTGGAGCAAAGATCAAAAGTAGGAACGCATGACTTTACACTTAAGCAAAAGAGCATTAAAGTAACAATTTGTCTCACAGGTATGCTTGTGTCTTTAGCGAAGTTTTCAGAAACGGAAGACAAGCACACCCAGAAAATATAAACTTACTAAACAGCCAAGTCTGGAGGAGGTGAAAGAAGAAGATGAAACTATACCAGACAGCACTATACTGTTAGCTGGTAAATAACTCCGTTATGCACACACTTATAGCCACACCCCCTCAATTGTTCCTTACAGTGATAAATATCAAAGTAGTAATGCAGACAGCATTAAAAAACAGTTATTTCTCTATATCAGCACGTATCACTGAAGAAAATAATTTAAAATTGATTTAATTTTATTTAAACCGTAAAATATATTTGACTAGATGAAGATATTTACATTGTCATTTAGCAGACGCTTGTATTCTAAGTGACTTGAGGAACATCTGAAGCAATTTATTCCATAAAAGCCACTAATGCTTATAGTGCTGCAAATGCCAAGAGAATGTGTTTTAAGATAGATATATGACTGAAGATGTTGAATATCATTATAATCAGCTTGCTTATTCAAACACAGAGCAGAAGAACCTCTCTAAGCCCTCACTACCTGAAAGGCAGATGGCTGTAGGTGAACTACCTGAGGTGTGTGCTGTTGTTGAGGTGGCATCACAGGATGAAGATCCTGCTGTTATTTCCACTGAAGTGTCTTATCCTCTCCAGGACTCTCATGTTTCGTCCAACAGTGGTAGGATTCTTTTATGCATTTCCCACAGGAATTATAAATGGCTTATTATTATTAAATATGTTATTATATTAGCACGTCATGGATTTAATATCACTCATTTTCCTCAACAGACAGTGAAACAGAGAGCACATACAGTGAAGATGACTTGGTACAGGTATGAAAATTGTATGAGTGTAAATTGGAAATTAATGTAAATTTCAAAGGTAATGATGTTAGATGGTCAGGGTTTTACTGTTTTACAATTTAGGCAGTTAAGATTGCAATGGATACAGTGAAGTACTTATTAATAGAAACATAACAATACAAACATACCCGCTGTACTCAAGCCATAGCACTGCTTATTTGGGGGTATACATGCTAAGCAGCTTTATTTTCTCCTATAGCTTCCACAGGACCTGTCCATAAAAGCTTCACAAAGATCATCATGTGGTTCTGTTTTGAGAATCCCATCTTCAGCACAATCTTCCACACCCTCGTTTAGCTCATCAGGGAAAACAAATTTCAGAGTGACCAGCATCAGAGAAGACTCACCCCTGATCTCCTACAACACTGCTCCATGGCTACCCTTCCTGCTTAACTTCCAAAATGTCACAGACGTGCAACCTTGCGACCCCACCCCTACACCAGATCTCACCAGCAACCCAAATTCTCGGGCAAGTGTAATGCCCAATGCTATTGACCTCTCCGTTACAAAACACAAAGCACTATAATGAAGACACTTGAAATGTACAGCCTGCTGCTGTTCAGCTAAGACATTTACAACTCTAACAAATTTGTTTTTTAAACAGGTATTGTCAGGTGCTAGATTCTCCTGTTTGCTTTCATCTTTAAAAAACAGAGTGTCAGGCAACCTGAATTAGTTTGACCAGATTATTTTTCTATAACAAATGTGTAAAATGTAGACCACTACCTCATCTCTATTATCTATTGTTATTAAATATGCAACATGTAGAACTACCTCACAGATTGAATGTGATCTGACACACTTTAATCACAAAACTTAATGTCGGCATAAGCTATCAATGTCCCATGCAGTTTTGGGAGTGAACAAAAGGATGTTAAGTGCAAAATTCCGAGTATTTAGTGTGTAACATTTCACACTTAAGTTAAAAGGTCTGACAGCAGAAGAAATATTTAAAACATAAGTTGCTGAGTATTTTCTCAGAAGATATGCATTGATTTTTTTTGTTTTGTTTTTACATTGCTTAAGGTTTTTGTATGTATATTCACATGAAATTGTTACATCTGCATGGGAAGATTTTTTTGGTGTTTTTTTATGAATTGGAGAAGGTTGTAACTAACAGAATTATTTCTTTTTGTCTGAGATTTTGTTTGTGTCATTTTAGGATCCCCACAAATGTTAGTGGTACCACAAATACTTGAATAGAGAAGCTCAACTGATATTGCATATTGTTAATTTACATTATTGTTCAGAAAAAAATCTTGTTTCATTGCGATTTAAATTTTAAGAACTATTTTTATACTATCACTCATTTGTGCATAATTGTGTATAAAGAACAAATGCGACATTTGAAAGCAAATATAAAAACAGGTTTATTGTAGTGTCACAATGGTTAAAAAAATTATACAATACAAAATCTCAATAGTCATTGGTTGTATGATGTACATGAACAGTGGTTTAAAGTGTTAGTAGTGGTACTAGTTAAAAAGATAATTGATGTGCAGTAGCAAAAATAATTTAATTTGTTGTATTTTACATGATTTTACAAAGACATAAAATACAATTTACGTGTATTTCCTTTCATTTTTCTGTCATTTGTTTTGTCCGTGATTTCATTTTTTTTACTACACATACAATGTTAGTGGTGTAAAATATAATATTAGTGATGCAAAAAATCTTTTGAACAGGCTTTTTATAATTCCTCAAAATGTTCCATGTTGAACTGAGAACATCCGATAAAGCTATATTAAATTATTGAAGCCACAAAGACAACCTCTCCACCAAATAAT
The DNA here is from genome assembly GCA_036877575.1 of Botia almorhae. Lineage (NCBI taxonomy): Eukaryota > Metazoa > Chordata > Actinopteri > Cypriniformes > Botiidae > Botia > Botia almorhae. The sequence continues at coordinate 36,707 of JAZGTJ010002561.1, forward strand.
GCCAAATTAAAGGAACAAAGCTGACTTAACACAGTCTCTGCTTTCTTATCATATTGAAGTAAAACTGTATATTTTAGCATCTAAATCAAAGTATGACTGGTGTTATTTTAATCTATAGAAGTTACTCTGTGACCTGTGTACTGATTTTTGCAAGAACTCTAAAATCATTTATAAAACCGTAACTAACTCCAACTGTAAAACGTTCATTCCCATTCTTTGTTTTTTTGGGTTTTGAAATGCTGATATTTGGAAGTGATCCATGAAATGTTGGGCAGAGACGATCCAGACTACCTGTCTGAATGATGTGTTTACTTCTCAAAGTACGGCAAATAAAAGAACATGAATCCTCTTCGCCCTCTAACGGCACAGCTTATATAGATCACATGATAGACTGAAAGAAAACACACAAAAAACATAAGAACGAAGGCATTTGGTATGATCGCTTGTAAATGCCTGTCTATGGGGCAGCTGCTTTTTCTCTGCATATACAATCTCTCTTGGCTGTATTACAAAGATGACATAGCAATTCATAACACTCACATAATATATAAGGTCCAAAACCCAGTGCTGACATTCACAAAGGTAAAGGTTACTCTACACTATAAAATCACATTAAGACATTCGAGCTTACCACCAGGAATAAAGAGAAGAAATCCAGGAACAAAGAAAATTGCACTTGAAACACCTGTTAAAAAAGTAAACACTTATTTTATTATTCTAGTGCACAAAAATGAAACAGTGATATAGTTTGTCCAGGGTGGGGTGTTATTGTTTAAAAATTAAGACCACTAAACTAGATCAATAGAATCTGACATGCTCCTGTTATAATCAGCAGCTTAATGAATTTGCATGCTAATCAAACCTACTAAGATGTTTTTGCACATGCAAAACATGGCAGGTCTTACCTGCGTGTGGGTTTAACTGTATGACAATGCCTGTAAAAATTAAAGCTGAGGCAGGGAGGGGGAAAGAGATGACAAAAGTTACTGACAGTCACACCTGAATAGACCATCTGCACTCAAGAGTTGACAGCAGTATAAACACTGGCAAAGAAACAACAGCACCTCAACAACTCAAGTCACAAACATCTCCTTAAGGAGATCAGTTGTAGTTATTGTGATAATCCCAAAGGTATGGTAGTCTTACCAACTCCAGTGATTAAGAGGAGGAATGAGGCAAGAACAACTCGTCTGTTCTTCTTCACTAGAGGGTGAGATGTCCACCTGGAAACAACACACACACAGAACAATGAATATCACAAACTATATTCAGAAACATGATTACAATTAACATCAGTTTAAATATCTATCTGCTTCAGAATCATAGACAATCCAGAAATGTACATTAGTTTGAGTCCACATTAAAAATCTGGAATTTAAACGTTACATAAAACGTTTTTGAGAAATATAAAATGAAACGTTATTATCCAAATTCAATAGTAAATATTAAAGATTCTGCGCTGTTTCTAGATTGCTACTTTATGTTCTTTGGAACATAACAACATGGGTCCTACATGGTGCCTATTCGAAGGCACCAGTTGCTGTCATTAAAGCAACAGGGAGACATCCTAGGAATGTAGTAAATTTGATAAATGGAACCAAATTTTAGTACTGAACGTATAAAGAGAGTTTTCCTTATTTCCATCAGTCCTCACTTTCTGACCCCTTTAAATGGCTGTTTGAGGAATAAGACTGGTTTTAAAGTTAAGGTTAGGATGAGCAATTCATTGTAATGGTTAATTGTAAATGTTGATTGTAATATATCAATGATTGTCCTTACAAAGACAGCTATACAAACGTGTGTGTGTGTGTGTGTGTGTGTGTTACCCGCAGCAGTGGGCTGACAGCTGCGTGACTGAGCTGAGTGTGCTGAATGACCACTGAGAGCTGCAGTAGGACAGAGTAGCAGGATCACTGGAACATAAACACACAGACTGTTATCTAATGGTTTGTTTGTTTGCTTATTGGTCACATTTAGATTGCCAATAAAGAATTGTGACTAATATTGCAAAGTAACATGTGAACAGACATTTTTAGGTGACAAACCTGATTTTGAAGAAGTTGTTGAAAGAAGAGTTCACAGTACCACCTAAAGCATCTTCATTTTCCAGGTTCTGTGGGTAATAATAATATAAGGTCAGTCAAGTGGCTTGATAGGTTCTTAAAGAGAATGTTGTATAGCACATAAATGCCTGACTTGATATTTCAGATTGCTGTGTTCAGGAGTGCCAGCGGATGCAGAGGGATGACATTGTGTTTTGGCAAATGAAAGAGGTCCGAAAGTCATTTCCCCCACGCCGTCTTTCTCTCTTCCCTTCCATTCACCAACATCCTCTCCAGGCACAACGCCTTCCTCCTCCCCCTCCAGGACAAACGCGTCATCGATTGTGAACTCTGTCCCCATAGCTACAGACCCTCAGACATTGACTGAGTGTTAACTGACAAGCACTGTAAAGTCAATCAACATCATAGTTTAGTTTCTGACCTCCTGTGGCCTGCCTTTAAAATGGTTTCTTTATAATGCAATGTAGTAAACTACTGCCCAGCAAAATTTTCCACTGACTCACTGAACAGCATGTCAACTTCGAAATCTGTACAATCACACTATTAGCAGCAAAGTGTATAAACAAAAGCTACATTTCACTTCATTAAGGTTTTGCTTATGGTGGTCTATGTACATTTGTTTATTTTTAAAGCAAAAACAAAAATTTAAAGCAAATTACCTAAAAAACAGAAGCTGCTTTAGTCGTTTTAGTAGTTTCTTGAACTGCTAAATAGAGTTATCACATTTAAACCATTTTTGCTAAACAAGCACTTTCAGCAACACAAACAATAGTTGTTTTTAATCTGAACTGAAAAAATATATATGATTTGCTTAACTTTGATTGGTCGCATTAAGCAAATAGTAAATCTTTGATAATTTGGAGATGGGATCAACTCATAAACAATAAATACGCCAGTGTGACAGAACAGTTGCCAGGGAGAAGCACGTGACTTTCCGTGTAAAACTGAAATTTCGCTTCCGCTTGGTCTTAACCAAGAACACCCCAAACGAACAAAACCTACAACCTGCACTTTATTGGGAAGCGCATATATTATTTACTTAAAATTACAAGTGATAACGTGTCACAGTTGTGCAGGCAGTTTTAAAAGTTAATTCGCTAAAAAAAAGTTTTGTGTTTTTCTTTGACACAACACTTTCTTCTACTAGCCTCAAGCTTTTGTTAAGATTTTTGTAGTACCAATGTAATTAGAAGCAGATACATGACACAGTCATTTAATGGTTATAAAACGATCATCCCGTTATTAACGCAAACAAAACCGCAACATTACAAAGAATCCTCTACTCACTGTCGATCGTTCTTGATTCTCAGCAATTACACATTATTTGCTCATTATTCCATGATGCGCCAGTCACCTCCAAGGCATACAGCATTAGATAATCTCCTTAAATGTATTATACTTTTACTGGACGAATCTAACGAAGAAAACGTAAACTTTGCTATTTACAGCTGCTTCTTTTTCGTGGCTCAAATACAAACGAACACAACTCACAGTATACTCATTGACGCCCCCTGAAGGACAGGAGGTTTAACAGCTCACCATAGCCCTCCTGTGTTCTCTGTAGTTAGTAACCTATGACAGTGGTTCTTAAACTGGGGGCAGTTGCCCCCTTGAGGGCCACCAGATGGCGCTAACGGGGCCGCATAAAAATTTCTGGTTTATGAAATTATATATATATATATATATATATATAATATTTTTTTTATTATACGCATTTTAAATATTCAACATCAGAGAAATAAGACTACAAAGCATTGTATAAAGTCATTTGTTTCTTAACAAATAAATTCTTAAAGTAAAATCGTAAGTTTGACAATGTTTTCGTCATGAGTTTTCTTTTTGGGGGACCACAAAAGGATTCACCTTATACAAGGGGGCCTCAAACATTTTGAGAACCACTTACCTATGAAGTGACGCCAATGTGAATTTATGATAGGTGAGATGGGATGATATATAATCTGCAGTTCACTTAATTAAATTATTAGATAATAAAAATAGATAATACATGCTTTTTTTATATTGTCATTCGGATTCACAAAGCCAAGGAAATTCATAAATTATACATAAAAAATCGATCAGGTAAATCTGAATTTATAGACTGAATAACAATAGTTGAAGCATATAACAAGCGACGCTCAAATTCTTTGATCCTCTGTGGCGCTGTGAGAAAGCAGACAACAAAAGATTAAGTAAAGAAGTTGAGCCAAAAGTTAAGTGTAGCCAGCATCAAAGAGAGCATGGTGAGCATCTCTCATTTTGCTATGGAATGGAATGACTATGGAATTGTTGGATCTGTTAGAAAAGGGCAGAACGTGCTGATGGAGGAGTTATTGGCATGTAGAGTTTGCTGCAGAGAGTCACATGCTGTGTTAGTCAATGATGAGGTAGATGTAGCATCTATGACGTCCCAACATTCAGCTTGTCGAAAGAGGCTGGTTTGTAGGGTGTTTCTTGAATATCTTCTACTATCTCTCTGCACTCACTTTAATGTGGTAGATTGTTTGCTGCTTGTGGTATTGAAGAAAAATAATAAATCTTTTATACAATTAAAAGTTTGTGCATATCACGTGCACACAC
>JAZGTJ010002562.1:0-41345 GCA_036877575.1 Botia almorhae
GGATTAGCATTGCATTTAGCATTGTTCGATGGAAAAGTCATTTTCTTACACCAATCTGACTATTTAAATGTCTGACTAATCTAAATTTCTAAATCTCTCATTTGTGTTTGCAAACAGGTTAGTTTCAAACCAATAAGAAAGTTTGAGGATATTGTATATTTTCAGGTTAGCAAAAATTCTTCTGTTTGTAAGTTGATAATGTTGTAAATTGCTTAGCTTTACATTAAGTACATACGGGCAAAATATAACTTTGTACAGAATTACACAGACTTCCTGGTTCCAGCAGATGTTTTCAATGTTAAATATTACCTTATGGCATTCAAGGTATCATTTTATCATTTTGTGTGTTTCCGAACCTATGATCTTGGCCCCGAATCAAACCCATGATCTTGGCCTTGCTAGTGTCTTGCACTAGCAGCATAATTCTGTTTATTTCATTAATAATATCACTGTCACTAACAAGTGAGAATGTGACCAAGAACTTTTTGCAAGAAACAATGCCTCTTACCAAAACAACAGCCATTTTGAGTTCGCAAAGAGAAGCATTGGTAAAAATGTATTTTATACCAAATATGAATCACACATTTTTGTATTTCTGTCACCAATGGCTTTTAAGTAATATTGTTTTTTGTACAGTAAAATGACCTTCTTAACGTCTCAACTTTACACATAATGATATTAGTTAGCAGTCCACAGGCTTTTTTAAAATATTTCTTTTTATCCAAATACTTCCACCAGTCTATTTTTTTCAGGGACAAGCATTTTATATCTTTCAAAAGAAAACAGTCGATAGGGGTTAACCTCGGTTACTTTATTCCAAAGTGAATAGGTGAACTTGACCAACTTCAAAACCAAACTTCAAACACAGAAAAAGAGCCCCTTTACATCAAACAAAAGCTGCAGTCTCTCAGTCCAGAGTTACCTCAATATAACTCTACAGCACGGCACATGCAACCACCACCCAACTTGTCAATCAAGGTCTTCCAAAGAGGGAAACTGACCACATGCTGGAAACATCTCAAAGCCTTTAGTTCAGCACAATCTCAAAGGTTCCTTGACCAGCCATCACTGTTATAACAGAAGGTTGCGAGCCGAGAAGGCCAATCTTTAGAACATTCTGTGTCAAGCATCATTATCCTCTTCTCAACAACCTGGCCCCCTGAGTATTCTTTAAAAAGAATAAAAAGGAAAAGAGCTGAACCCAGAGACTCAGACACAGTAGTCGACAGAACTAGCAAGGTGGTTCCATGCGATACTAACATGCCAGTATTGTCATGAGCCAAGAACATGAAACAGTGGCTCTTGTTTGTGCTCCATTGGAATAATGATTCTCTCATGCTGAAATAGTTTAATAGGCTACCGTATTTGTTTGTAAACCCTTCTCATTTCATAAACAATCAGGAGTTTATTTTACTAAATCCCAAATCAAAGAAAATGCCATACAGTGTAAATAGTACAACTGTACGATAGTTAATATATTAGCGCTGTTGCTACCCTATCTGTAAATTACAGATACTGGTGTGACCTACAGTAATGTAGTCATGTTGATTTAGTTACATTAAACAGCATTTTACACCAAAAAATCTATTTATTTAGATGTTACCGCATGAAGCACGTAAAGTTACCTGTCAAAATCTTTTCAGTGCAGAAATAAAAGGGTTTTACACTATCACACTGACCATGACAAAAAGCTTTAAGCTGTCTAATGGAAATCGGATGGTCAAATAGTGGCGTTTCCTCACTAACCAGACTCATAGGATATGTGAGTAGAGCTAGCATGCAAAAAGAAGATGTTAAAGGGATTTCTTTGAGAATGGTTCCTTAATGTCATCTGTTCACTAAATCTTCTGAAGGACCTGTAAAACACACCTTCTACTACAGAAAATAAAAAATTAGATGGCAGTTAAATAATAAAAAATGCTGTTGTAACTGTATGAAACCATATAACTCAGTCAAGAACATATTTGTATGAGTTCTATCTATCCTCACCCCTAAATTAGCGAAAGGGTAACATTCAAATCTTTGTCAGGGAGAGGTACATTGCAATGAGAGGGTTGTCTTTTTGTATATGATCTTTTTGTCTGATGTAATATTGATGAAGTCAACTGTGCTTCAAATAATATCCCAACATAACAGGATCAAACCCGCATAGTGATAATATACATGAGACTCTATGTGGAAAAGTTCCTCAGGGGGCATCAGAGACAGAGATAAAGATATCAGGCTTGACATAATGAGCTCCTGCGAGACTTCTATTTTTCCTCTAAAACCACAGAACACCTCAGAGGACTCACAGAATACAAATTCTCCTCACTAAAGGATAAAGGGTTACATCACACAGCTGCGTGCTGGTGACAGAGCAAGCGCATGACATCCTGTAAACTCAATTCAGGTCTAGGATTTTCACAGCATACCGAGAGATGCTTAACAACAACAAAATTGCAGGCTCTTGTAACGATGTGTGTCCCCTTTAATTATCCTACTGTGTCTGTCTTCTCTCAATGCCAGTGGTGTGTAGAATCCAGTGTCCACCCAGAGGGGGGAAATGCAAAAATGTTCACCACTACCCAGACGTTGTTTGAGGTTGTTAAACTGATGTTCAGTCCCAACCGCTGGGTGACAAAAAGAGGATTCCCTCTACAAACCACTCCATGATGCCAGCTGGAGTCCGGAGGGAGAGACGCACTGGCACAGCAAAGACAGACACGACTTGAGGTCTGGGCGCAAGGAAGAGGAAATGAAGATGGAATTTGATAGTTATCAAGAAGAGTGCTGTGATAACAGAAGCTGTGTCTGGAACCTAAGGCAGCCCCCTTGCTGCCTCCCTTCCATTGGTCAATGACTTAACAGGTGCACTCTATGTATGAAAATACAACCTAAGGGAACTGTTTTCAAAAAGACCTCGGATGTATGTCATATTTAATAAGATAAACCAAATTAAGTGAATTTTAGACATAGCACGCAAATATTATGAGACTATGCTTATTTGCTTATTTGTCTTTAGAAGTTGAGTTATAAGAAACTGAGTCATCAACCTAAATAAATGTACTTTCAATATGTGCTTATTCAGTTTTTTTCACCAACCACCGAACTGCATGCACAGGATCGTGGGATCTATGTTTCCTTCAATTGCAATCAGATGAAGGCATCTTAGTAGACAGCATGTTATGCAAACATTGAATTTTGACTTGTCGCCTTCCTACCTCTATATATTGCCCATGATGGGAATTCGGACACAGCCAGGGTCCTGCACCTGATAAGGCACACCTGATGCTTAATAACCACTGGCATAAATCCAATATTGTGTTTTTACACATGACATATTTGGTCGCTACTAAAACGATAAGCACCTGGTCTTGTACTTCTGGACCTACTTCTAATTTGCACAGCTTCACCTTCAATTCCCCAGGTACGATGACATCACAATGCCCCATTTTTTGTTTCACACCTTGTGCACATTTAGCACTGTTTTTATCCCCACTCTGATACTGTAAGAGTAGGTTTTGTTGTCATCAGACTATAAATTATATTCCATATTCATATCATTCATAATTTATATTTTAAACCTTAATCTCTTAACCTTGGTTGTATAGTAGTATTTGGTGTGTAAATGCATGTCATTTCTGAGTGGTATCAAACAGTCTATGTAAATACGCCTTCAGACAGTTAAAAAAACTCTGCAAAGCTGCTGAGAAATGGCATACAAATAAAAGCTGCTTGACTTGATTTAAACAGAAGGTTCCCATGGGCACGTCACCAACAATATCAACAACAATAATTCACACCCTGCAACACCCCAGTATGTTCACCTCTCTATAAAACACACTAAAATGGCATGTCTTGATGATCTGCCCCACCTTACTGAAATAGCTGAATTTAAATACAACATTAATCAAATGCGCATAACAGACTTTCTGTCTGTGTTGTAAGTACCTGGAGTAACAGTGCATACAGATGCTTCAAGATGCTTCTGTGAATTCTTCCACCCACTGCTCTGGTTCCCTAGTGTTTGTGTACCGCAGAGCAGAGTGGCCTGGTATGACTTACATGTCCTCCCTCCGCTTCTCTTCTCCTTCACTTTTCTTTCTTTTTACCCTTGAGCCTAAGGAAAGTAATTTTCCTGCTCTGCTAATCTTGATCCAACTCTACTCCACTTCAGAGTCACAGATGTAGCATGTACAGCTTCTCCATACAGGTAGAAGAACGTTGCTCTTGTTTTCTATTGGAGAGCTGAACATTCTCGCAGACACCTTCAGAAAAACAGTAATGAAATGCTTTGAACCTTCTTTTTAAAGAGGTCACAAACTGACATTTTTATTATTTTGTACTGTTTTCTGTGGTCCACTATTAGCATTAAATGTTTTTTTAACCTAAACATTAGAACATTAGAATTAGTGAGAAATAGTCTATTTTCTACCCTGTTTTCTAGCCTCGATCTTGAAACCCTCCATGTTTGTGGCCGTTCCGCATGGAAGTCTTGGAAGTAACCGCCCACTGCTATTGTTTGGTACTAGCAATAACAAGTTACAGTGAGACAGGACAAACAAAAATTTACTTACAGATGTGTGTTGTGCTGTTCTTGTCAAATCCAATACAGAAGGCACAGCTTTGTTTTTCAATTTCAGTCTCTTAGCAAATTCTGCGTTGAGCTGTGCCTTGTTTGCAAAGGAATCCGGAATAAAATGAACAAATGGACAGCGTCTGGAACTGTATTAAAAAACCTTAACCACATAATCCTTATGTTGGGACATGAAGGAAGGCAATGCAACAACCTGGCACTGCCCAATGTCATGCCATCCGGGTCCTATCGCTTGTTAGCTCTAGTAACCCAGTACCCACTCTAGTACCTCTAGTACCTCCTGCATAGCATGTGCTGTTTGGTGGGTGAGGCTATCTCTTCCAAAGGGGTCTTTCGTATTACTTTCATAAACACAGACATTTTGAATCCAGTTGTTTTATGACCTTGGTTTTAATAAAAGCTGATTTTGGAATAACAAGATGTTTTGTCTGTTTATCATGAGTTCCTGTAGGTCAGCTGGTAGAGTAACACATATACTGATAAATTGTATACCTTGAATTGAGTACCTTGAGTTGCTGTAAGTAGATAAAAGCATTACATTGTAGGATTACATTGATTACATTGATCACATCAGCATTACATCTGTCAAATGCATCAATGTAAATAAATAATAAAAATTATAATTAAGGGAAATTTCTTACAGCAATGCCCTTTAATCTCACATGGAAATCAAGTCACTATGGCTTCTGTGCAACACTATAAAATGCCCTTAGGAAAGAAAAATAATAAGTTTTTATCTTATATGTTTCTTCTTGAAAGCAATAAGACAAGACACAGAGAAAATTAGGACTTATGCTTCTACTTTTCAGATTTTTCTAAGGAGATGCAGACCTAGTAATCGCACATGCAATTCCTAAAGAGTTTAAGGTAAGATCTTACCAATGTCTCAAAATGTGCTCAGATTTGCTAAGACATTAAAGTCTGCAATCTAAAGTCAGTGCAAATGTTTCAACAACCACATAATCTAAGCACCAGTATTCACATCCATTCTACACCTCTACTCTTGCTATATGTCAAAAATGGTGTTTATGTCTATTTTCAACTACCCAAGGTATTTTCAGGAGAAACATCTGAAACAAAATTGCCTGTTAAATAAAAAAAACTGAGAACTCAAGAAAGTCTCCTGAACTTTAAAAGATCTACCTCAAAGCGATAATATTTTCCTCTGGGGAGTCATTGATGTTGAGAGACCCACCCATGAGATTCTTTTTCTATAAGATGCAATTTATTCAGTCATTTTCAATCTTTTGCTCTCATAAAAAACACTCTCATAAGCAGTACTATACCTTCATTACATTGTTAAAGGGCTCTCCAGTTCATGCAACGCCCGGCTCTGTGTAACTGAACTCACTGGAGCTTGTGATATGTTCTTGTTACTCATATCTCACCTCTTAATGTGCTGAACTCAGAAACAGCTGGATAAAAGATTGCAGCCTGTTCTTTCACTCCAGGAAAGCCTTGACAATTTTATGACAACCCAAAATGTGAGGGAGAACTTTGGTCCCAATATAACCCCTCAGGAAAGTAGTGCTTGGCAGACACATGTAATAGGACGTGAGAAATCAGATTACATCTATAATATGCTCATCACTTGTGTCTTAAGTTATTTAGTATTGATTTATATAGATTGACATACAAGCTAATGTAGCTGTAAGCTGCTTGAATAATCTAACAATGAGGTATTGGCCTCATTCAAAAACAAAACTTACTGTTTCTCTTTACAGTAGCTTAATAAAGTTTACCCGCAAAGCTTGTAAGAGAAGACGGCAATAGTTCCAAACGATGAGAAAATATCAAGATTGCAAGCCTTGAACTGACCTTCCACTGCAATTCACAGCAATTCCCCTCCAATTCTTTTATTTATTTATTGCACAACACTTGTTGTCCTACAGCATTTAACTGAGGCAGGTTTGTATGAAGGATTAATGTCTCTGAAAAATGATCCTCCACAATAACGCTGGCTAAACACTGTCACCACTCTGCAATTCAATCTTTTAGAAGTTTGATGTGTTTTCATCAGCACTATTTTTCATTTGCAAAATTTCACCAACCTAGCCATCATTCCGTCTGATGATGTTTCGAGCGTGATGCGTCTTGACACGCGCAAGATGAGATGATGTCTTTGGTTCTGTACTGCTGTTCTACCCATTTCATCACAGGCCATTTCAGGCTCTCAAGAAAAGAGAAATTGTGTTTTCCATTGTGCAAATCAAACGAATAAGCTCTTACTCTCGTACGCCGGTCGCAACGTGGATTTGAGTGACAGATATTGCCGAGGATAAGGTTTCAGACCGTAAATTTCCACGTAAAACCACTTTGAAAATCTAGCTTAGCGTTGAAGCATGAAGAACTGGTCTGGAGATGAATTTACTTGGAAAAAAGTTTGAGTATTAGGTCTCACAAAGGACAAAGGTCTTAGCTTGACAAAGACTAAACTTCTGTTAAATCTCTGTGACTTTTCAAAACACATTAATGTCAGTGCCAAATAATTTAACAATCTTCATGTATGTGTCTGTTTTAATCAGACTAGTGATACTAACTGGTATTGATTATTAAAGCAGTGCATAACTAACTTTTTTATGCCTTACCTCTACCTTTCTCTGATTTGCAACAATAAGCTTACAATAATGTTTTATATTTTACATTGCTGGCTTTGAGTGCCACAAGTATTTTGGTGTTACAAAAGTCCTGCAAAACATTAACAAATGGTGACAAATCTATACAAAGCTGAGACTTAACCAGCTTATCAGCAGGTCTTATAAGTACCAGTACAGATACAAACAAAACAAACGATGCTCCGATTTGCAATTTACAGTCTGAAATGTCTATCTGCTATTCATGTAGTTTCATGTATATATTTGGCATAAGTTTTTCCTTTAAAAAAAGGTCTCTCCATTGACCTTTGCATGGCAGACACCATCATTAGTGGCAGGCCCATCCTCACACACATACATATTGCCCACCACCTCACTTTCTTGCTGTTTCAGGTGCTAATCACTGCTCTCTGCTGTCCAGTAAAAGGTCACGGATGATAGCCATTGACTGAAGTTTTTTATAGGATCTCTGTTCACTTGTACAACATATTTTTAGTTTTTGTTGCACAAAATCCAGCTTTGACAATGCATTTCAGAAAATCTTATATTCTCTGATTTAGTTATAATACTCATTGACATATATAAAACTCTCAGAATATTCTTGCAGATACTCTGATGTGAAAAGATCAAGTAAACATAAAACTACAAGTATGATCAGTTTTTGCCATATGCTTGTTTAATTTAAATTATGCTGGACTTAAGGAAGGCTGTATGTCTTTGTCATTTAAGTCAAACAAGTAAATATATTATACAGAATATAACTAGATACACACAGGTAATCCCGAGTGCATGACTGGAAGTTTGACCCAGTTCTTAGAAAGCAGGAGCCACATAGTGAAGCCAGATATTCAGAGACAAGAATGTTTACAAATTAGGCTGATCTTCAAATCTGAAAAGTTGGGTAGAGTTAATCAAATGAATATGAAATTAAGCAGGGCAGACTTTGCATTTGACAGGTTAGATTATGACCTAATAGTTTTCACTGGCTAAAACAAAATTTATTAAATAAATACTAAATTTAAACAGTTAATTTAATTGGTCACACTTGCTGTTTTGTCTTTAAGCTCCTGCAGTCTTTTAATTCTTTGGTCAGTGCACATAAAAATACTTTTCATACAAAAAAATCTGTTGACAATAAATTAATGAATAAATGAAATAATTAAATAATAAAAAAGGGGAAATCTTTGAGATATATTAACCCATATGGTGCGGTTTTGCCAATGTTTTGCCAATTTTTTTGCACCATTTTTTTTATTTGTCTTTAATATTTAGACTACACAAATGGTCAATTTTATTACTACAAGGATTTGTTTATTTCATAATGGTTATAGTAGTATGTATAACCTTTATTTGTGGTTTATATGTTTGGAAAATTTAAAAGCTAGAACAGAAGTGCAATATTTACTGTATCAGTGAGAATAAACTGAGCTTGTTTATTTATCTTAAATAATAAAGACCCACACAGATTGGTATATTTTTCCATTTGGAACAATTTATAAAAACAACACAAGGAAAATTTTAATTAGAGCAGAAATTGATAATTTTTTGATAATTGATAATAAAAAAGGTTTTATATTGTAGCACAGCACAAATAACATTACATAAAACTAATTCTATTTTCTTTTTGTTATTAGTTATTATTCTATGTAAAAGAAAATGATTAAAGGAAAAATACAAAATTGTTTAAACACAAGGCCAACCACAGAAGTTAAAACATTTCTGACATCAATTGCTGTATTTTATCCTGTTATAAATATGATATTCTGTGACTACATTAACACCACCAGCATAAACAACAGTACAGAAAAAAAAATTGTCTGCACTTCCTCCATCTTGAAAAGTACAAAAACACACAAAGCCTTGCAATTTGCCTGACAATTTCCTGAATGCAAAGGTGGCAATTTGTCTGCGCTATTTCTGAAAACAGTCACAAGAACCTTCTAGCACCTTTAAAGTTGCCAAGGCACCAGCCCTAACATCGAGAGTTGCTTGACAAGGTAATCAGCAGCCAGCTCAGCCCCAAATAAGCTTGAGAACACACTGTTAATAAAGCCAGAGACACCTTCAAGGTTATTATGGCTGATATAGACGGCAATACGCTTTACTGTGGCTCTGAGAGGTAAAGATATAGAAAGATTTAACTTTCTAGATTAAACTAACTACATTGTTTCATCCCCCTCTCATTCTTAAGAGTAATCTGTTGTCATCAAATAATAACACAGGTAGGGACATCGGAATCAAATGTATATGCCTGTGGAATTTTAGGTTTAATGTTTTCTGTCTGCCTGCACTGAAACTTGAAAATGTCAGAATAATTTTTTGTAATACTCAGTTTTGTATTAAATTCAGAACCAGGACTCTTGGTTATGTTGTAGTAAATACATGCTCACTGCAGGGGTAACGAACCAGCTGTTTTCAAAGTTAATCTCATGCCCAAAACAAAATAAATAATGTATTTTATGTATATTGCAATTCTGTGAAAATTCTGTACGATAAAATGCAAAATGTAATAACAAATAAATAATAGCAAAATGTTGCTATGTAACCACAATAATTATCACCTAGAGGTGTTACATAGAGGCACAAAAAGTAGATTGTTCATCAGGTCATAGTTGTGCTTTACCCAACTGATCAGTCCGCATTCATGAACAGAGCTATCCATTTTACTCTTTATTATTAATAGCAAAGGAATGGTTCATTTTGACTTGAAACAGAGAAGCAAATGAGGCCTCTATTAAAGTGACAGAAGGTTATAAAGAGCTTCATGTACCACAGATCATAAGTACAAATTTGGTCTATATATTCAATTTTAGTAATTATGTATGTCTGTAGTTTTAAGATATGTCCAGCAGGCACAATTGACCAGACTGGCCTTTGAGAAAAGTCAGAACATACCAATTAGGTGTGAGCTAATTGTTCGAATTATACTGATGACCCAAGCCTATCCTATTTTAAAAAATACCCTAAGCCATTAAAATGAAAGTGTGTTTCTAATTTTTCAATCATGTTTTGGAATATGACTTTAAAGTGGGCCTATAGATATTAATCATAAGGAAATTAGTTTAAATAAAAAAATGTCTACATCACAGACCCACAAAATGGAGAAATTATAATTAGCTTTTACTGATATAATAAATGTTTGCACCATTTAGGATGTTTTGAAAACAAAGTCAAGTTTATTAAAATTCAAAGAAAGGTCCAGATTAAACAGCATTCATCTCTAATTTATGTTCATGTTTTAAATATCATAAATTTCAAAACAATAATTTAAAAAATATATATAAAAAAAATATACATAAAAATTAGTACATTATATTCCCATCCATAAATCATTATTTTATAGTTATCTTTCATTTGTATAAATGCCAGAGGTTTAAAGTGTCAGATATAAGGAGTTTGAACTGACTTGAGTTCTAGCTCAATAGAAGGAAAAAAACATTTTTATCTACACCACTAGAAACAGAGAAATTATAGGTATAGAGTCATTTAAAAGGACCATGGAACATTCTAAATCTTCATTCTAAAGGCCATTAAAATATACATAAAAAATGTAAGATATCACTTTCATGTCCCTTGAACAGATAATTATAAAAAACACCCCCTGCTGTTTTTTACTTTCATACAAAAGCGAACCCCTTTCTCCAGGTATTACATTTAGTTAATTTTCACCAGAACTGGAGAGCTGAAATTGTCATTCAGACCCCCCGACTCACCACTGAATTTTTGGTGAAACGTCCAAATTAAACTTCAATGACCTTTATGGAACATGAAATACCACGGGTCTCATTATCACCCAACATGACGGGAGAGACAGAGGGAAAATCCACTGGAGGTCTCACCTCCCACTGTATGTCACTTCTATACCTAATTAAACATAATTCTTTTTTACTCGGGCGTGAGTGGTTTGCACAGTTGACAGATTCTAACAGCACACTATGAGTAAACTACACATATTGCTGTACGTGTTGATTGGCTGTGTAAGGATTCTATACAATTTAATGCAAAGCAATGAGCTGTCACAACGCAGAGAAAGCACATCACATCGTCTGCAATGAAAACATGGAAAACCACGATCAATCACACTTTTGAGGTGACAAACAATACAATTCTGCCTTAATTACAAACCCATTTACAGTTAAACCTCGTGTCAGTTTCGTGTGACTTTTACGTAACGCCTGCATGGACATGTTGAAGAGAGGAGAGGAAATAGTTGGCACTTCCGAGCACAGCAGGTGCAAGACAAAAGGTATGAAAATGATGGCTTGTGGTCTATGTGATCAACCAAGCTTAGTAGTGGCAGATCCCACAGCAATTCCTGCAATGTTATTGTTGCCAGGCATAAATATTCATTAAACACACATACAGGAGAAAATTGCACATCTCTTCCTTGATGAGGTTGTGGTATTCAAACACGAAAGTGGAGAATAACGCTACTTTAAACAGCAGGGGGGGGGGAGATTTTCAACAGTGTAAGAGTTCCTTGTTTCTTCCACCTTTAATAGTATATGAAGAGGAATATGATTTTTCTGGGCCACTGGCCAACAATGAAGGCTCATTGGAACTCAATGCTCACTAGACAAGACAAATGCAGTGGAATGAACCATACTTTTCAGGACCATCATTATGATTTAAATGTCTCCCAGAGGTTTGAGGAGTGCAAATTTCATCGCAAAGTCACAAAAGACGACTCTTGATGAGAAATATTGAGAGGTGAGTTTGGTTTCCTGCCAAAAGGATGAATTGTGTCTTGTACAGATCCGTGGGGCTGCTCAGATTTATATGGTGTTATCAAAACATTGAGGCCACTCAGATTCAAACTGTTATCATCACGTTGCGGCCCCAAGATCACTGGGCTTATTCAGTGTTGCTCTGGTTTCCTGAGATCTGATTACTTTCTCACGTTCCCTTTAAAATGTACATTATGAACAAAGGAGTTTTAAATAAGTTGACATTAAGCCCATAATCTTCATATAAATAAAACATAACTGTCACATTATGTAAAGTAAAGGACATAAAAAATTGTATGCGTTTAAAGACTTTAGCTTGAAAAGAAACAGAGCACGTCTTGTACGACCACACCGGAAAACATTTTAAGGACTTGACTTAAACCTTCATGTCCACTGAAGCTAGTAAATACTTGAACAGAGTGCTACTGTTCATTGTTAAGGCTACTAATTGCGCAGTGACTTTTACATGACTTCCCACAAATGAGAATGAGATGGAAAGGCTGGGCTATATGCAAGAAGATGCATCATCTTCCCTTAAATGCCCCATTAGTCCCAAACCAAAGGATTATGAGAAGGCTCATTATCTAGTCCATTCCTCACGGTGACAAACTATCTCTTGTGGGCATCTCTTGCTGAACTCTCAGTGGTCAACAATTTCTGCTGAAAGAGAAATACATGAGGTACTAATGCATATTGCGCCACATTGCCTCGGCGGTTTGTCTGTGCAAAATAGCTGATGTAGACTGCATGAGATAATCATCCGTTTCAAATACTTCTGTGTGATGACTAATTATCCTTCTGTGTAAACTCAAAAACCATTATCTGCAGGAACATAGTTAAAGGTAACTTTGCTAAGTCTCGGACAGCTTTGCTTGGTAAATAACACTCATACCATTGCAAAATTGACTAATTGAAAAACGTGTTCTTATGGCTTTCACACTTTTCTCTGATAAAAAAAGGCTATCACAGTACACAGGGATGGAACAGCGGTAGGCATTCAGAGCAGGATTAGCTCCCAAATAGCACAGAGTTTAACGTTACGCTAGCTTAAGAGCTTTTACAAGGCATACGCAACAGTGATATGCGCTCCTTTTCTGCTAGCTGCTAAGCTTGAGGCTGAATGGTCAAGGCAGAATGACAAAAAGAACAGGACCAAAATAGAAAACCTTTTTCTTTTGGTGCCAGAGATGAATAATAAATAGCTTATTGTTTATTAAAGCACTCACAAGGTCATATTTACAAGTGGCGGAGTTTGTACTTTACTTGGGTATTTACCAAGTAAAAGATAGCTCCATGCATAGGAAGCCCATAAATATAAATTTGTGTCGCCTATTTGTCATGCTGTTATGGACGTTTGGGCTTGTTGCACATATTGCGTTGCAGGCTAGACAAGTCGCAGCCTTTCAGCTTATCAGGCTGCAGTGACACACTCACTTCTCTTGAGACTCGTCCTACCATCTGACATTGCACTTTGTCAATTCAAAGGAAGACAATAAGCTATCTCTGCAAAGTCATTTTCTCCCTCTCCAACACTTTTTTAAGAGGTCCAGGGGAAGCAAAAGGGAAGTGGGAAAAATGAACATGGAGGGTCAGAGAGAAAAGTCTGAATGTGTGGCTTTTCTGGAGCAGTCCTGTAATCCCAGTCTCATCAGCTCAGAGCATTGATCGCTGCCAATGAGAGAATACGGGTAAAATCAATCACAGCACTCTGGGTAAAAAGATCATAGACATCAGATCATCCACTCATCAATAAAGGAACGCGTAGATCAATGGTCTGACTAAAACGCCTCAGCTGAGTTCACAGCTAAAGTTAGTACAGTCCCTGTTTGACCTTGGAAGTTGTTGCAAAAACATCATATTTGTTGTCTAATGTGCTAAAAATTCATTTTAAAGGTTTTAGAAGTCAAATATAACAATCACATTTATTACTTCTTTAATATTTTTTTAGTATTTTTAATTTTTAATTTAACAATTTAAAACAGAGTGATGGGGCCTTGCAGAGTCATTTAATAAAGAACTATTTTAAAATTAATCTTAAAAACATGACAACAACAGCATCATATGAGACACAAAATGCAACCAAAAATGCCCATCTGACACACATCTGATGACTTATTTGCCAGGTACTTGAGAAGACAAAATTACCAAAACGTCTCAATTTACACTTACACCACTCATGCCACCATTTAATTCCAAACGCAGGCTTGCGTTAATCCATTTGACTGCTTTATTTCATTCTTTTCACTGCTCTACTTGTTCAGGTAAATACAGTATATTGATAACATTTCCTTTCATAAAATCATCTTTTAAATGAATGATTCCAGCCCCCCTTCTAGACATATCCATAACCAGTTAAGAAGGTGATATAAAATGTCAGCAATCATTTGACCGGGGTCATTCACCCATTCCTCTATAATCAGAAAGACTTGTGTTATCTGCCTGTATTATTTATATTCTCCCTTTAAGCATCAAGCCTTGTTCAGTATCACTAATATGAAAGATATACAGTTTAAAGCAGCTGACTGGCTGATATATGAGCATTATACTTGCTATGAATAAACCAGGCAGCCAATTAATTACAGTGATTAAAGCGCTGACTAACTAGATTGAAGTTAAGGAGATTGAGGTCAAACAGTGTTAATTTATTTTTGCGAATCCCCATTTCTGACTTTTCATACACAAATTATCAAAGGCTTCCCGCTGTGTGCAAAGTGATTAATTCCACGACATAATTGTTATGCGTCTGTTTAGGAGAAGACGGACAATGAAATTATTTTTTTCCCACTTTTATGCATAACGCCTCTCTCTTCCTCTCTCTCGCACACCTTATCCGATTTCTAATTCAACTGTGGCAAATTAACAACCGAATGTATGATGCCCCAAAGGTCTCACGAGCAGGAAGTGAGAAATGAAAACTGAAGGGAAAAAAAAGATAAAAATCAGATGAATGTTAAATGATAAAACAGATGACATGTTAGCTCTCCACCACTGAGAAGATAAACAGCATGTGATGTTCTTAATTGTAGAATATCATATTCATTTAGCCGATGCCACATCAGAGGTTTAACACACACACAGATGAAACGGGACAAATCCACAAGGCCAATTATAAAATGGCATGCTGATTTATCCTCCTATTTCTCTCGGTTTTTGTCCATCTCTCACTTTTACTGCACTCATCCTCCAAGCTTCATTATCACAGTGTTGTTGTTACAGAGAGTTTGTGAGAGTGAAAATCCTCAATACTTAGCCAGCATTGACACTCTGGATGAACTCCGCCGCATTAATACAGGATTACCGCCGAGAGAGGCCATGTTCACAAAAAGTGTGGGATGAAAAAGAATTCCTAAGGAGTGCCCACTTTTTTGGAACAGTAATTGCGGCTATATTTTCTTATGCACTTTCAGTGTGGTGCCAAGTGGCTCTGCCCGGTCACCGTGGGAGCTGTCGGCGAGGTTCGGTACAAATAGATGGCGCCACACGCGCGGCATTAAACTTTAAACATCTCAAAGAAACTTTATTGTCTACCAGCCAATGTTTCAGGGAGACTGAAAAGCAAGACAAAAGTTGTGGAGCCGAACAACTTCATTTAATGAGAGAAAGATTTGTCTTCTCATAGCAGCCTCGGCTTCCACCAGTACCTTCTGCTCTCTCCTGTGTGAAAACCGCAGTTGTGTAGTTAATCGGCTCTCCAACTCTATCTCACACGCAGAAATTCCCTTAACGTTAATTGTCAGAAAATAACTGTGAATTGTAAATCATTTCCTGATCTGATCATGCTAGCAGTAAGATGAAGCTGTGACTTTGGAGACCGCACAGCTGGAGTAATCCATGCATCTCAAAATGTTCTGCCAATAATGACTGCAGTAAAGGGGGAAGTAATTATATTACACATTACTCAATAGCTAGAATAAATACAACCCAGATTAATGGGAACTATACAATTTTTACTATTAATAATGATACCCTACGATTCATATTAATAGTCTCACTCATCCTCAATGTCTTTCTAAAGCAATAATAAAGACTGACTACTAATTGTTTTTTCCCTGCTGAATGTATTAGGTATTATGCATGTGAGCCGCAGTCACTCTTCTTTTGATTTGTAATTATCTTAATTTTGTTTGCCAGGTCACATTCTCTTCGTCCTCATTCAGTCGCATTATTGCCTTTATAAACAAGTCATGATGAGGTCTGTTGTTTTCCTCTGCAAACAATCAACAGAACAAATTTTCACAGATTACCTATTCAACTTCATTTGCATTTAATGGCCCTTTGGCATTGCGTTTAATGGGCCCAGCTTCCTTGAGATCCAGCATCGTACGTCAGTCAATTGATTAGACAGCCAAGGTCTACTGTACTCTGACAGTGCGACATGTTACTTCCAACAACACAAATTAAAATTCCTCAGACCTTAAGGTGTTTACACAAGCTAATTAAAGGGGTAGTTCAAATTAATATTTGGTTTATTTACTCACTTTTATTTCATTTCAAACTTGGTTGCTATTTTGGGTAAATAATACCTTTACTCCGTTCTTTATCACAATAACAGTTTAAATGTGTTTGTTAAACTTAAAAAATAACTAAATAATTCTCCAGGTGATTTAGTTCACAAATCAGGCCAGAGTTCAAACTCAGTCCTTCTATGAATCAGTCGCAGCAATTAACAACTAACATAACAAGCTCAGTTTTGGTTCCTTACACTTTTGTTTCTTTTATGTTCACTGTTGTTGTGTCTTTTTTGTCTTACAGCATAATAAAAATAATTGCGGCATTTAATTAATTTGGAGTGAATTATTCTTTATATACATATATATGCATATAACCTCCCTCCAAACACCTGAAGGTCTGCAGTAGTGACATACTCTGCCTCTCTATGAAGAAACCCTGTTCTGTAGCACCATAATTTGAAACAATGTCCCAGAGAGCCACTAACAGTGAGCAGTCGCATGAAGTCTCTCTCCCCTGAGGAGAGGAGGCGAAGAGAAGGCCAGCGGTTTGTCATTCGCCACCAGATATAGTGCAACTTTACCAAAGTGCAGGAAAGAAGGCAAAGCACGAATCATCGGGAACTAAAGTTTAAGCGACTACAATGACACTAGGAAGAAATCTTTCAATGGGAGGGGCTCATTATTGGACGGGTGGACATAAGCGGGAAACATTCAGGTAGTACAGGTAGCTTATTTCTCTGAGGGTTCTTGGAGGGTGGGGGAGTTGAGTGGGAGGAGGCAGAAATTCTGTCGTCATGGTTTTCTTGGTTTGAACTCTTTATTTAGCATGTAATTTTAAAATGAAAAAAATAGATACACAGGACCGAATGCACGAGATTACGCGTGTTACAGCAGGTAAGAAGTGCTGAGGCTTGCTGCAAAATCTTGAGGAAACAGGCGATTATTGTTGAAAATCCCACCCTTTTTCACTAATCCCCAGTTTAGATTAATTAAGAGAATTGATGGGCTCTTGTTCTTGCCTTCACTCTCCCATGACAAGACTAATCATGCACAGACTGCTCTGATGTGAATTTGATAACAGCCATTTTTTACAAAAGAATCAGACTGGTGTTAACCATACAACAGCATTAAGACAGCCAGAGCAAGCTAATCCATATAAATTGCGTCTTATCACTGACATCTTGGAGAAAGAAGGGTTTGTTTTGTTCTCAGGCTAAGTCTGCTATACCAATTCATCTCATATCAAAATATATTAAACAGCATTCACAGCAAAACCTGGGATCCCATCCAAAAATGCACTGGGCCAGATTTGTCTGTCTATATTTATAATATCCATACTTGATTTCTGCGATTACCAATAAATTTAGTAAGGAAATGATCTTATCTTTCAATAGTTTGTCGTTAGGTGGCGAAATGATGTTTCTTAAAAGTATAGTAGCCATCTCCCAGTGCTTTCCACAATTATACTGTTTAGTTCTCCTGTATTTAGGGATACATATAAACAAAGGATTTCTCCCAGAAAACAGATGGGCTCAGACACAGTGTACAATCAAAAATTAAGATTTTAATAAGAACTCAAACATCCTTTATGAGATTCTTTTAACAGCAAACTATCCATGCGCCACATCCATCATAGCTCTGTAATTTTGAAATTTTAGGAGAACCACTTGAGAATAAACTAATACTTAAATGAAACAAAACCGGGAACTCAAAGAAACCTCTAAGCACTAAAAATGGTCCTGCAGGGTAGGAAGATGCAAATTTTTCAGTGATCACGTAAATCAAATGCATACTTCATTAGGTCGGTAAGTTACACAGGAATGGTGATGTATGCAAACCTGCCAGAGTCTTTACTCGGCTGATAACGCTGCTTACAGCACATCACACTAACTTGTTCCCCATTACACGTTTGGCTCCTGCAGACATTAAATAATTGCTTTCATCTTCTACAAACCATAATCCGCTCGCCTGCAACAATCTCCCGGAGAAGTCGGCCATCTTACATTTCTTTAAGACCTAATCCAATTACAATGCCCGGTTAATGGAAGAGGATTCTGCCTTTTTCCTCACCAGACCAACTAGATTTGCTGTGGGGGGGCAAGAACCAACACCGTAGGTATCATTTGTTAATGAGTGCATTTGGGTAACGTGTGCAATTGGCGCTGTCGCTAGGAGAGTCTGTGGGGTTGACAGGAGTCCCTCAGTGAGCTCTCTTTCCTCCTTTTTTCCATCACCTTTTGAAGACCTGAACCTGGTCTCTAGAGTTAGAGTCATGAAAAATATCCATAAATGATCTTTGTACTACTAAAAGAGGCTCAACAGAGCTAAAATTCTAAGTGCTAAAGATTTATTGTTTTGCACTTGGTTCTCCTGTCAATGTGTCAGGCTGAATGCATACTGCAGCATTCGGTCTGTATGTGTAAAGCCTGTTCCATGCTCTGGATGCTGGCTGTTACTGATTCTCAGACAGTCACAAGTTCAGCTTTTGTCATTAGAAGCAGCATAACTGCAGGAGATAAGAGGGATGTCTGCATTTGCAGGAAGATTTATTCCTGCTCACTTTCTCTCGCAGCCAGCGAGACATAGATTAAGCCACAGACTCACCATGGCTGTGTTCCAAATGAAACACTAGCATACTGCACAGTGTATACCCCGTACTGCCTACTATGTTTTAAAGATAGCATGTGAAACAGTATACATTATGCAATAACAAAGATTATCACATGATGTCATGCATTATTAAATTGCATGTATAATTTAGAAAGTGTTGTTCATTATGAAAAAAGCGTTTCATAATTTGATAATTCATTTAATTTTGTCTAAAAATACATGATTTTTGCAAGCCCTAACAATGTATGATTCAAACAGGAGATTAAAAGTGTGATTAAATCTTGGCTTTGGAGAAATTCCATGGAAATAGAAGGTCAAATCGAGCACATTGCATTTTTGGATACATTATTTCACACAGTGTCCACTGCTGTGCAATTCATGAGAGACATAATGAGAGAAGGTGCGTATCACATTAGTGTTTTATTCTTAAGCCTAGAACGCTTCAATCTTCAATCAAGTTGTTAGTAGTGAGGAAAGGGACAGAAAAGAAAAAACAGATGTTCATATCTGACCACCTGCGCCCTTTCTCAAATAAAAAGACGTCGCTGTAAATCTGACTGAGGCTGTTTGACCACTGCGCCTATGACAGATTGGAACTTGCACCTTTATATGCCACAGTTGGAAACCTGATAGGTTTCACTCATCAAATTTCTCATTAGATGGTGGAGAGACATCAAGCATGTCTGCAGCACAGGTGTGGCAGGCCACCCAGTGACCCAGACAGCCTGAAGTTCTCAGTTAGGTGATTAATTGCTTTCATTGTTCCTCTTTGCCCTTAACACTGTTTACTATAGATGATAGTTTTGCAGCTATGCAGGTGCAGCGACTATGAAACAAGTACCACATAAGTGTCCAAGTATTTTTTAAAGCATTATACATGCAGAAATCCTTTTTTGTGAGAACTATTAGAAATGTTAGATAAATAAGTGAAAAGTAACATGCACCAAATGAAATGGTTATATAACTATTGTTTATATTTATTCATGTTTACTATATACTGTACTGTTATCCTTTAAAAACTATATATCCCTAAAAAAGTATAATAGTGCAGCTTGGAAATTTGATCACTATTTGTGACAAAAAGTCTCAGTGATAATCAATAATGCAAAAAAAAATTCTGAGCAAAAGAATTAAGTTATTGTCGTTAATTGTCGACAATAAGCAAAAGCAAACACTGTTATCAGGTGTTATTATATTCCATGACTAATTTTGGCATGAAAATCCACGTTTTCCACTTCCAGGTTTGAAGACAACTAATACAATGGGGGTAAATGTATATTTAGATGTAATAAATGTAAATGGCCAGTAGGGGAAACCCATAATGACAGCTGTCATGCCAGAATAATGACATAAAGACGTTGCTTTTCGCACAGGGCAGAAGTGTGAAATATTTGCAGGGTGTAGACAAAGAAACACAAACTTGTCAATGTTCACTGGTATGTGTGAGGATAAATTTAAGCATTATCCGGAATTCATTGGGCTTTTAAGAAAAGGCGTCTTTGAAGTAACCTCTGCTTTGCTCATTGACTCACTTTTACAACTTTTTGTCCTGAAGAGAGATGCAGACATAAGATAACTGACAGTTCATTTAATAGATTGAGACAATAAAGAACCGGGCAGCGGACTCCGTTCTGCCTTCCCATCAAAGAATGAGTACATGCAGACACTCAAGCGCTCACAAACAGACATGTATGCGCGTGGTTGGACACAAACACACATCACACTTCTCAAGGACGAAAGAGCTGTAGATCAAAAGCTCCAATTCATAAACTTTCTGTGTCAGCCAACTTCCATCTCTCTGACACCTATAATAACATCAGCTACTCTAACAAAACGTCATAAGTACCTACACACTTCATGCTCCAGGTAACCCAATCATATGACACGGACACAGTACAACTCTCCAATTTTCTCCTCTCTCTGAGGTAAGATAAATCACATTTTCCTGGCTCTGGTCCTGTCTCAATGTGATTGCAATATGTTCGCAAATTATATTTCATCTCTAGTTAGCAATAGATGTGATATTTTGCTCAGTTTTATCAAATGTAATTTCTCTCTGGAGTAACATTTTAAGCTTTGATTAGTTTTGGCCTGAAAACCAACAACAAGACACTGAAACATTTTGGAAAAAACTACATCCACCTGCCTTGCGCATGTGTGTAAATGGCCAGATTGCACCCAAGACCACATACCAACTTATTGCCTTCGCTAAAAAACAAACAGCGCTGAGGGACACACAGGAACATCAATTTCCCATCAGCCCCCCAGTCCAGCGTTTAATTTGCTCTGTGCCACTGAACTCACATTGAGGGCTAGGGGCCAGGGGCCAGGTCTCCCTCATTTACTAGCCTGTGAAATGTCAATATATACTCAAAACAATGGTATTCTGCAGCATGTCCGTGCCAGGGTGGTCTCTCAACTGGTGCTGAAACTGTGGTGTTAAAAAAAGGAAGCTAAAATCCCATTACATTTGTTGTTTCGGGAACCGGTTTTCTATCTTAGAGAGATATAAACCCTGAAGGAGGGGGTAAGTGGCTTTATTGGCTCACAATGAGGTGAGTTTCTGTCAGTTGAGTCCCAGATGAGCAGGTTCTGGGTAACACTTGCTCTGTCTGATGAAAGAACTAGCAGTCCTGTTTATTAAAGACAGAGATTCACAAGGGCAGCAGGGCAGAGGTGAGACCTTATAGAGGCTGCTCGAATGTGGGTGCGGTTTTATGTTCAATCCCAGTTGGACAGTAACACTTACAGTGACCTATCATTAACACTAGGCTTGTTATTCCCCATGATGCCTGCTTAACAACAGAGATATCACCATAAAATGTTTGGTCAGACCAAGAGCTATTCTAAGATTTCAGGGGCTTGAAGCTTAGGGGCTTCAGGTTTGACTCAGAGGAATATTTTTCGCCTTAAGTGTGAGAGGTCACAGGTTTGAATCTTGCTCAACTGACACGTTTTAAAATAAATTAAAATTGCATCCGTTTATGCAAGATGGAATTAAATGTGTGCCTTTGGCAGCTGCAGTTTGTGTGAGACAGCAGTCCAAGCCAAACATTTCTGTGTTGACTATGACTGGATTGCTTTTTTTAAAGGGGGGACTGAAGCCCCCAAATAGGTTCTAGCAATGCCTATGGGTCATGTTATTGACATAGCTTGAGAGATTTCAAAAGGATATCCAAACTCACAAGTCTGCCTATATGAAATGAACTGTTCTCTGTTTTGTCATTCAGATGGTGTAAAGCAAATTTCTCATTTCTCTTTGATGTTACAAGGATTGGCAAGAGTCCATACCCCTTTATGATTACTGTGGGCTATATGATTCAGCTCTGTCTCCTCTGGGATTCTCCTTCACTTTATGCAAGCTAATATGTTTGCCATGTTTAATGAAGCAAAAAATGTTCCAGAGTAGCAGTTATTTATCTTTATCACAGTTCTTTCCTAGAGCGCTGTCATTTACAGAACCCGACATCGCAGCTGCTAAACGGAAGTGACATCAGATATAGTACAAGCCTGGTCAAAGCTGGTAAACCTAACCATATTTAGGAAATAAAACAAGATTAATCATACTGAACAGAGTAAATGTCCAGTACTGTGCAAAAGTCTTAGGCCACAATTAGATTTCGGTAATGGTTTCTAAGCAAGGGCATAATGACCATATGTAATTATTTTTCAGTCTCTTCATTAGAATACAACAAAAAAATACAGGAAATGTATTAAGTATTAAACAACAAATCAAAAAAATGCTGAAAAGCAGCTTATATAAATTACATTGCAAGCACGTAGTGTGACGTCCCCTTACACTTGAGCTATAGCAGAAACTGTTTCTCTTAAACCTTAATGGAACAGAATTTTAATTTCTAATTCTAATCTAATGACTCTAGGACAGTCTCCCAAAAGGTTGCAAGATGTGCTTAGTGCCAAGAGCAGTAACTCATTTGTCATTGTGGGGTTTTTTTGTGTGTACATATTGTCTGTACTTACTGTTTGTATCTTAATAAAGAGGAGACAAAAAAATATGGATGCCCAAGACTTTTGCACAGTACTGAAAATATATTTTTTTAATTATACATGTATGGTTGCTTTATTGTGCGGTTTGAATACTGCATCAGTGAAACAACTAATGCCTGAATTCGAGAAAATCAGTATATGCCAAACGCATTGGGGAGTTTCAACGATGCTTGATGAGTCTGATCACATTTAGTTCATTTTTGTGAAATTCTCTGCATAGTTTTACAGCTCATAATGGCCCTGTGTCACCTCATTTTCACATTCTATGACACCTCTTCCTTCCCTTATCCCCTCATTTCTGCAGTCAAGTGTGACAGAGAGATGACTGATTATCTAATCACCGATGGGTCGGAATCAGCTCGAGATAAGGCCATTAATCATGCTATATTCTGCCCTTTCAGCCAAATCAACTCCTGATTCACAAATCCCCTAAATTTAATCAGCCTCAGGATAATGCACAATCACGACCACCATAGATTTATAAAATGGACCTCTTGCGGGTCTTGAGGTGGATTCTGAGGGTGTTTAGATGTAAATACTACTTCAGTTACAAAAGCAGAAGTTCCTACCTCAATGTAGCAAAGCTTCCTTCACATTCACTATGAAACTAATTTATATGAAATAATTAACCTAAAAAAATACCCATAATTTTGTTGATTATTGTATTTTGGTTATTAACTCTTCTATAAACTTACAGTACTCAGAAACACTTAAAACAACATATATCAACTTATATATATATATAAAAAAAAATTCAGATTGAATCGAAATTTCAATCAGATTGTAAGGGGTGCTTTAAACCTTTTCTAATCCGATCAAGAGGACATGTGAATACTTAGCCGGATTGAAAATGAAACTAGAAAGCTCTGCTTGTTTGCAATGGCGTACAACAACGCATGACTGTTGTTGTCAGATGGCGACGCAAGACTGGACGGTTAATGAAACCACAATGTTGCTCAGTGTTTTAAATGTTAATTGTGTTTAAAAACTTAAAAAGAAGCAATGGCAATAGAGTGGCTGCTAGTATGGTATGGCGGGAAACGTGTATATGTGTAAACGCGCACATCAACCCAATTACTTTATTTAGCATTTATGTAAGTGCTGCACTCGGATTCATCAATCTTAATGATTACAATCCTATTGAAACAAAAAGTGTCAATGTAAACGCAGCTTATGAGTGCTCTACAGACAACATGTTTTTGTTCCATTTGTTGACTTTCTTTTGATACCAAACAAAACAGCTGCATTTAAAGCTTCTGTATACCAAAAATCACATCATAATTCCATTTAGTTGCATGATAAGCATGATAAAACTGTAAACATTCCTACAGATGACAGCGGAGGTGAGGATGTGTATCTAGCCAATAGCTGTTTAGGGAGTAAACTTTGGTATAGTGTGCTGGTAGAAAGATAGAGAGCAGATCTCAGTGTGCCCGTGGCTACGCTGGATCCTCATCAGAGAAAGGCTGATCTTAAAAACACGATGGGGGATCACAGAGTGCATCTATTCCGATTCTATACAATCAATACGCATCTCATCTTCATACACACAGTGTGCACTAAAAACACACAAAAGCTCCAGTTGGGAAACTCAATATGTATTTTAAAGCTCCGAATGGAATTATTTACTGCTATCAGGGCAGTTTCAGAGGGGAAATTAGATGTTATTCTTCTTTACGGCTTGCTAAAATGGGCCATTGTGTCTTTGTGTCCTTATTGTTTTTTGAGTTGTGTCTTTTTATGTGATATTTAACATCTAACAACCATTCTGGATGAATGTTAACAATACTTTTTAAAAAACAAAAAACAAATTTTTCAATTATAATGAATCAGTGTTCGCATAAAATCAAAAAATCTAATGAGCCGACAAAAACACATCATTGCTTTGCAATACAGGCTTACAACTAAATCCAGGGCATAATAGGAAAATAAAAAGGACACGCATAGCCGACAACAAAGCAAGCAACAAGCGTCGCATTTCGCTCTTAATTATCTCGCAAGAGTGAATATCCACTATCACGGCTGTTTACGCATAATCACGGCCCTACATCAAACTTATCACTCCTTGTTAGCCCCTCATAATTTACAGTCCCTGTTCAAATGAAATCTGGATTCTCAGTATGTCAGAGATTTGTCTGTGCTGATGGTGCAGCAGACGTCCTCTCTCTCTCTCTCCACGAAGGCTCGCGTCTGATTAGTTCTCCCCGCTTCGCCCTGCGCTGAGCCAGATGCCTTATTTTGCCATTCCCTTTCATGCCTGTGGAATAAACTTATCACTTTAATGCACTTTTCCAGATAGCACGTTGATTCGCATTCCCTCTGGATGTCAGGAAGCTTCAGCATTAGATGAAACGAGTACACATTTTTAAATATGCACTCTGTTCACATTCGACTCAGACTAATGGCAGAAGTTCAGCGAAAGGTCAGGGGAAAATAACAGCAGAGGTAACACCTTTACAAGAAAATGTACATGGGTGCGTGCATTAAGGGTACGTTTACCAAATAATTATAAGTCTATGCTTGATTTAAATGGGGCAGTTTTGGGCTGGAGGTGGGGGGTTGCACCTTTTTATTGACAGAGATGTTATTAAAATATTTTTTATAACTATTTTAATAACTAGTAAATAAATCGTTATTAAAATAGCTTAACAGATGCAATACAGGTTTAAATCTTGGTGGCCCACATGTGCATCAAGGCTCAATGTCTGGAGCAGATGCACTATTATGCCACAGCCTCAAATTTTATATTGTCCAGTTCTTACAGTTTTATTGTGATGACATATAGGTATCTTTATTATTGTATTAAAAATGTATTGTATTATTTAGTATTGTTGTGCCTGTTAGCTGTAACTACAATATTTAGAGCTGTGGTTTTCATATTGTTTTGCTGCAGATTCCACATTAGGGAGATCTGAACTGCTCCACTGGTGAGGTCATTCAAGCAGCTGACCCCAGTGTACAGTACATCTGACTCAAACAAGCGTCAGACCTGACAGACACAGCCGAAAGATGTTTCTATGGGAATGGCTCATTTTCAGGGCTGTGGTGTCATGCGCTGGCACATTTCAGGAGAACATTGAATGAAGTTTTTATTTGTTTGCCAGTTTCTTCCCTGACACTAAGTAGACCACTAGCTGTCTCTCGGTAATAAGACGGGTTGCCAGGTCAGAGAAGCAGATGCTTCCTATTAATTCATCCATCAGATCTGGTGGGATCATGGCAACCAGGATACTGCCTGATGTCTTCATTAAATCCTTTAACCATGTCTGTCAAACACACTGCGCATACAATGTCAGTATGTTGATCAATTGCAAATGTTTGTTTAAAGGGAATTTTTGAGTAGCCAAAAAACTACATGAAAGATTTAATTATTGTGTGTGCAACAGTAAGTGAAGCCCCAGCTGCATTGGTAAAGTCAAGTGGGTTACCGATTCAGGTGAAACACATTTGGGTGCTTAATTAATCAGTTAAGCAGGCCAACACAATTAGACATCCTTAGGAAAGTGGTTGGGTAACACTGATTAAAAGAAAGAGGAAACCAACCAAACCACTGTAGTGCCAAGGAGTCAAAGAATACCAAGAGAAAAGGAGATATCCGAGGACATCAGGAAGAAGGTGGTGACAGCCCATCAGTCTGGGAAAGGCTATATGACCATCTCCAAGAGATTCCAACTCCATCCATCCACTGTAAGACAAATCATCTCAAATGGAGGGCATTCAACATGACCACAACTCTGCCTAGAAGTGGGCACCCATCAAAACTATCATCAAGAAGCACCAGAAAATTAATAAATTAGGAAAAGGACACCCACACACCACCTCTAGAGAGTTGCAGACCTCTCTGGCAGCATTTGGGGTACATGTACATGCATCTACAATCAGATGAAAATTAAACAGAAATGACATTTATGGGAGGGTTGCTAGAAAGAAACCTCTGCTCTCAAAAAATCTGCCTGCTTCAACTTTGCCAGAGAGCATTTGGACAAACCAGAGGCCCTTTGGAAGTCCATTCTTTGGACAGATGAGTCCAAAATAGATTTATTTGGTCATAATCAAAGCCACTATGTTTGGAGAAAAACTAACACTGAATTCCAGGAAAAGAACCTCCTCCCCACAGTGAAGCATGGTGGTGGAAAGTGAAGGTCTGGGGCTGCCTTTCTGCCTCCGGGCCAGGGCGACTCCATATTATTCAGGGAAACTTGAATTCTCAAACCTATCAACAAATTCTTGAAGAGAATCTCCTGCCATTAGTCAGAAAGCTGAAGCTGGGCCGAAAAAGTCCGGATCTCAATCCAATTGAAATGTTGTGGCTAGACCTGAAGCGAGTGGCACATGCCAGATGTCCTTCCAATCTCTCTCAGCTGGCTCAGAGTTCTGCAAGGAGGAGTGGGTAAAAATCCCCAAAGCCAGATATGAGAGACTGGTCAGTGGTTACAGAAGACATTTGGTTGAAGTAATAGCTGCAAAAGGTGCCACAATCTACTAAATAAAAGGCTTCACATACTTCTACACAAGTCAGATT
Source organism: Botia almorhae (assembly GCA_036877575.1). Classification (NCBI taxonomy): domain Eukaryota; kingdom Metazoa; phylum Chordata; class Actinopteri; order Cypriniformes; family Botiidae; genus Botia; species Botia almorhae. The sequence continues at coordinate 27,492 of JAZGTJ010002562.1, forward strand.
TTCAGTTTTTGTGAGATTAACCCCTTTTGTTCAATAAATAATGCCAATATATCCTTTTTTTGTTTGTGTCCATCATTTGGAAATCTGCTTCACCAATGTTTTTTTTACACAAAACCTGATCGTGTCTGGAGGTTTCACAAACTTTTAAGCAGCACTGTGTTTGTGTATATATATGTATATATATATATATATATACATATATATATACACACACAACTATACACAAAATATGAAGAATCATTATCCTATTGTAGTCCCGATCTCCACATAATATTTGCTAAGTCCATGCAGATTATAATGCCTAGTACATATAGATACATTTAATTGATAGTTTTTACATATACAGTACTTGTCAGTTAACAGTTAACAATTTGTAACAAAAGTTACATATGACAAACACTAAAACCAAATAAACTAAATCTTCATGGATGTCTTTCTGGCAATATTTCTATCTTCATTTTTGAAGAGGAAACAGGGCCAATTAAAGTCTAATATATCACTAACAAGGAGGCTGTGAATATTTCTCTTTTCACATGTTATTATTAGCACTAACTTGAGTGCTGGAAGCTGTAATTAAATTAGTTCATTAGGAGCCAAATTTGCATGTCCGTATGAGGTGTTGTTATGTAAGAGCTCATATATTGGCATGTTTTAATATACAGTTGCTTCCTCTTTGGATAAAAATGTATTTCTCCTGGCTATGTGTGAGAATTACAGAATTTCTCTTTAATATCACTCCATATCTCCAAGGCGCCAGGCTTGTGAAATCAATGTTTTTTTACTCTATCTGTATATATTTTCAGCGGCTGGATTTTGAAAGCAGGGCAGCTTTTTTGTCAAAGACAGTGTGTTTAATGTGTTTAAAATATTAGATGATGATGGCTGTAATTATTCTGAGTATCAAATAAGGTTTCGGACACATTTGTCTTTGCGCAATTACTAAATAAAAATTATGTTAGGTTGCAGTTAGCTTGGAATTAAACAGTCTTGAACCTGAACCTGGGACAAAACCAAGACCCGAGAGAACAAATCTTACAAGCTTCGGGGAAATTTGAGCCTCAATCACAAAGAATTTCAAAAGATTTAGGAAGAGATTCCACAATCTTGGTGGTTTAGGCAAAACTTTGTGAGAATTTATTGCAGGAGTTTTCATAGCAATCCATATGTTCCCCAAGCAGTAAAGAGTGTTTATTTGCGATGTTATTTGATATGTTTACTTTAATATTCTGTTCATTTCAAAAGGTTTCTGGACTTTGACAACTGACCTGTAGTGAGTCAGCAAAGGAAACTGTTTATGAAGTTTTGTCAATGCTTGCTAATGTAGAGCCAAAATCCATGCAATGATCAATTCGGTCATCAAGCAAATAGCCTCATAATTATGCTATGTATCGATGCCCTTTTCTCTGGGAGTGTAATTTAAAGGCTTATATAAATCAATGTCATAATGAGATCGTCTGGCCTCTTTGATTATAGCCTGTCTCTCTATAACTGAAACAAATACCACAGTCTTAACACTGAGCCACCATCATCTCTTTAGTTGGTGGCAAAGATTTAACTCCTCACAGGAATCTTAAAGATTCAGGAAGATGGCACATACCAGTCCATACCAGAGAATATGGTAAGAATAAGCACTTATAAGCACCTTAAGTGGCAGGTATGATAAAAAGTAGATCATGTAGATAACTAGTGAATTGTCCTCATACAGATATATGTGGCCTGTCAACATTTGACTTGTAATGATTCCGCAGCCTGTACAGCTGGGTTTGCACGCTTCAAAGAACTGAAGTCAGAAGGTGTGTGTACAATCATTACTCATACTTAATAAGGTTACACTGCTTGTAATATATTTCTTCTCTCAAGTCTAAACTTGACCTTTCACACAGTAAATCACATTGCCTTCAAGCCAGTTATTGTTCTGAAGCAAATGCGTGTGCTTATCGCCTCTGAACTCTGAGTGCAGTTAATCATATTTCCGCCCACAGCCAATAATCACAAGTATACAAAAGCTCATACATTCACTCATACTACTCCTCATCTGTTGTATCTCAGAGAGTCTTAATGGAATGAACATGTGGCTTAAATGGCTCTCTCTTCCTTAAAGGAGCCAGAAACGGTTTATTCAAGCTAAATATATGCTGCACATATGCTACAACAATATTACAATATTACAGTTTTATGCCCATGGTAACATAGTGGTGCAAAATCAGTAATTGTAAGGATGCATTAAACATTCAAAGATGTGCAAGGAACAACAGTATTTTCATAAATTACTCTCATTACTGGCTCAAACATGCATAATGATACCGTACTTAGTAAATGTTTTTTTACTTTTCCTCTGAAAGGAAGTGATTTTAATCCTCTCTCACTAGAAATGGAAGCTCTATCTTAAGTTCTACCGGAAGACGCTAATCCCACATCATTCATTACTTATCGATCTAGCCAATCACCAGTAGACACCTGGATTATAAATTCCGTACTCACTCACTTTTCAGTTCACAGATTTTGACACTGGTGTTCACACTCATCCTTCCTACCACCACCAGATCGGTCCTTGTCCATATTTCCAAGGATAAGATCCGTCCATCTTCATCTTCAGACAGGAACGGTTAAAATCTTAAACCTGCTGGATTTGTAATATGAACATGGCCTTCACCAAAGAATATTTTTATATCATTTGTTTGATACCATTTGCTAATTATCAAAATGCACTCCTACTTTCATTTTACATTTCAATATGATGTTAGGAAAAATATGTACATATATATTTACATCAGCAAAACTCAACCTTTCAGTTGGGTTCACTTTAAGAACAGTCACACTGGTAAACTGGGTTTTCCAGCAAGATTCGAATTGAATGGCTTGCTTAGGGACTTTGGAGCAGGCCAACTGCAGAGAGAGATTTCAAATCTCTGATAATTATAAGTAATCGAGGGGAGAAGAGTAGCGTGATATGAAAAAACTCCCGCAGAGGATAAAGGAGGTAGTTATATTTCAATAAAAAGCCTGCAAAAGGCTACCAGCACTGCCCCACAGCAGTAATCCAAATATGGAAATGCGAAGCAAATTACCTGTGAAAAAGGAACAGGCGCGCTGACTGTCGTGAGCAGACCTCTCTCTGTTCCATCAGACGTGGCGGTTCAGTGGTGTGGATGCACAGACAACGCAATCATTGAAGCGAAGCCATCACAGCCCTTTTAGGTCACATATTAGGGGGGCTTATGCAAATTGGCAAATTGTTGAAGGTGGGTTTGATGAGCAAAGGGTGACTTTTTGTCATTCATACATGTTTTTACTTTTTCTACATAATTTATCCCTAGATGAAGCTAGTCAACTACCTCCCTTTCTTGCTCACCCATTCGCTCAGGCGTGGGTAAGAAAGAGTAACACAAATTCAGACTCACACACATGTACACACTCGCACACACAGCTGTGCACACACGCACCGGCCTAGCAGAAAGAAGACATTAACTCATAGCCGTCCGCTCCATTTTGTCAGCCCTGCAAATTACTTAATGGGGTAAGGTCTGGTTTTGTACCCCCACACCTTTCATTTGCTGACTCTCCTAATGGTACCCTAAACCATAACCCCCACTGCGGGGTGAACACAGCTAAATATCAGGTGATTGTGCAAGTTAGACACGTTTTGTGCTTTTTTCCTACTTTCCTGGCTGTGGAATATTTTGTTCATATATCGCCACCCATAGGACAGCAGCTGAACTGCACTCTCTTTGTTCCTCTCTGGCTGGGGAAATTGTTGTGATGCTGACGCTCATTTTGATTGACTTGATCTTATTGTGTAGCGCCATTATTCTCTCACAGCCTGAGAACATAAATCAAATCCACTTTCGTGTGTGTTTTTCCACTATTACACAATAACGTTTCTGCCACTCTAGTTTTCAGCAGCTTGACGTGGATTAGTGGTGAGACAGCATTGTAAGCTTTTGGAAGTTTGTGCGCTTTAGTCACCTAAGTGCATGTAATTCAGAACTCATTATTTAAAGACACGCGGTTGCCACAAAGCAAACCTTAAAAAAGGCATGTTTTTGAGTTTGTAAACCTTCATATATTCATGTTTCCTTGGAATCAGAGGTAATGTAGTTTGGAACTGTTGGGTGACAAGTTTATGCGTAGTAAAAAAGCAGCAAGACTACAATTCTAAGCACATATGCAAAGGTCTGAAATCAAATACTTCCACAGTAGGTGATGGAATGGCAATTTTGTTAAGCTGTTACAGTCTAGATTGTGTGTGTGTGTGCCTGGTGCTAAAGCATCTGCCTGGTCTACCTGTTTACATTTTAACTCTGTTGAAGTGGTTTTCTGTCAGAATGCACTCCTACTTTCATTTTACATTTCAATATGATGTGAGGGAAAATATGTACATATATATTTACATCAGCAAAACTCCACCTTTCAGTTGGATTCACTTTAAGAACAGTCAAGCTGGTAACTGGTATATTCTGTGCTACTAACCACATTTCTGACTGTATGTAATGAAACTATTTTTATTATTGTTGTTGTTATTATCATAACTTGAACATATTTTTGTGCAGGGATCATTGAAAAAAAATAATTATATATTTTTGCATGAAAAAATATTGTGCTCAAGACAAAAGTGCTTGACAGATCTCAGCTTGGCAAAGTGTTGCCAAGCACACCCATTTAGCACAATGTTGAGCTTGCTTGACCTTTAACCTTTCAGGTTTTTTTATCAAAAAAAAAGAGCCTGTCAAACCATCAACTGTCACGCATCTATTGTGTGGTTGTCTAAGAGGCGTGATGGTTTGAATCAATGAATCAGTCTCTTTGGTGTTAGAGATAAACACTTTACAGAATTTTGCCTTTGTTTTTGAGCATGTATTTATGTGGAACTAAAGCTGGATTGGAGTCACGCTGTTAGACTCTCTGACAGACTTTCTTCAATGACCGTGTTTAGTTTCACAAGAACAGTTTTCTTTAATTTCATAGATGAAGTTTCATAGAAGGTTATTCAACAACTTCCAAACTATTACAGTATGATTACATTACTGTATGCTCAAGAAATGCAACAACCATGAAAAAACCATGACAGAAACCACATTACTTTGTGGTACAATGCTTGCAACAGCATTGACATTGCCTTTTATGGATTATAATTGTGTATTTTCCTACCAAAATAGGTTGCAAGTTATAATACCAATAAGCAACATTGCTGAACATTTATTTCTTGTAATTGTGCAAGGATCATATTTTGTGATCTTCCAGAATAGAAATACTGACAGGAGAGTGTGATTTGAAAAATTATTGAGATTGACAATTAATAATGAATGATGAACCTCCTAATTGTCTTTGTTTGTCTTATCATTAAATTAGTGCTTCTACAGCATTACAGTTGCTTCGCAGACATCCAGTACTGAATACAAACATACATTATTAAGATTTCCCCTTAATTATTTTCCAGTGGTCTACATTTTCAAAAGTGAACAATCACCTCAGCAGGGCCTTGCTTAATCCTGTTTCAAAATGAGCCACTAGTCAAGGTCAGTCAGAAATGTGTTATTAATTTGCCTCATGACAATAACTTCCTGCGGTACTTCATAATATCTCTCATCAAAAGAGAACAAACATTTGTCCCGAACTACCCACCAAAATAGACCGCAACAGCCTCCTGCTGACAGCCAATTGAATCCCTCTGCCCCCTGCATCCGTCCTAAATGAGCGTGCATGATCAGAGCGCGTGTTCTGATTGGATCAGGAAGTGCAGACCTTAGACTCTGTAACTACGGGAACCGAAACACCAAGATAATTTGATTGCATCACATTGTTCATTTGCTTCCTGTCGTATCTATTATGAAATTCAATTTAAATCATAGCGATAAGGAAATTAACGTTAATTTGGTGCTAATGAGAATCTAAATGATGAATGCACACACACAAGCAGATGGAGACAGTAAGGAAATGCTTAATTTTTACTGTGTTGGTACTTTATGTTGTTGTAGTTCATCATGGCAACATTTTTCATCAGCCCCATAATACTCGCAGCAGATGTCTGGAACTACTAGATTCTGGGCAGGGTAACAGCTTCACATAGGCAGGAGAAATCACAAATGAGATTTCTTTAATATCTCTGTTGTTTCTTTTAGACATCAATAAGAGTAAATAGAAAACAAATGGAGGCTTTTGCTTAACTCTCCTGCATCTGAGAAATTTCTATGAGAAATAGGCTTTAATAATCTTATAGTTTCAGAGGATATTTAACAATGTCTAAAATTAGCTGAGATATGCTATCCACATAAATTGCAAAGCTCAAAACTTACTTTTTGTCAATAACTGATTAATTTTTCCTCATTTTATGAAAGACATCTGATACAAAGTTGATACAAACTTTCTGTTTCCTTTGCTCTTATCTTGCCGAGGGCACCAAGTGATCCAAGACAGCAACTGGTGCTCCCTCAAAAAACAGAAGTATGATGCCCCTGCTGGTACCACGGAGTCTTGAATGTGGAACATGTGCTCCTGCTCTGCATCTGAGCTCTGCAGTCACGGCAAGAATGCAGGCAACCTGTCAGAACCAATTTATAGCAATTCACACAAGCACCACATGCAACTGAGGTCCTGCAGCGGCAAAGACCTGGACACAGACCACAGAAGAGAAAAGAACGAGTGAAAAAGAGAAAGACACAGAGATGGAGAGAGAGAGAGAGAGACTGAATGAGGAATCACTGAAAGCAAAAACAGTAACATTAATGCAAAAATACACGTGTTCATAACTATGTGTGGTATACAGTCACAAACGGGGAAAAAAAAACTTTTTATTTTTTACACTTTTGTAGTACAATGTATAACATTTCAACTGCCAATCAAAACTTACAAAATAAAAACATAAAATGCCACAGAGCTTCTGCCCTTAACCTTAGTTTTTAAACTGAATACTGTAGTACTTTATATTTCCCAGCACTTGAAACAAACATGGAACAAAGTCAAATAAACCTTTGAAATCCAGATGAGAAGCGGGTAAAATAAATGGCCATGAGAGAAAAAGAAAAAACGTAAGGAGTGAGTGTGAAAGAGGTCAAGGAGAGTAGAAACATAGTGTTTGTTTGTTCCGTGCCTTTAATTTGCTGCAGTCCATAGGAATCTCAATTCAGTCGAACAAGTGAAGACTTCAGCGAATGAAAACTTGAAGGACATGCACGGCCCCTCTCACACACTCTTCATCTTAGGCACATTCATTTGTCTATTCAACACCATCAAGCACAGGGAATCAATGGCACCTATAATAGTGCGGTCCAGCATCACCCTTGTAAAGGACAGTGGGTAGATTGCTTCGCTCCCTCTCAGCAGTATAACATCAGCTTCAGGTGAAGTATTCTTCAGCAAGCTGTGGAACCCCACTGAGAGAGCCTCTCTGAAATGATATCTATATTGCAGGTCTGAGCTGAACATGGATTTTTTTAATACATTTATGAGGCTTTTCCCCACGGGGTCAGTGGGTTGAGGATAGCTTCATCTCTACCAAAAAGTTTAGCTTTTCAAATGGGAGTTTGTTTGGTTTATAGAAAAACAAAATACACATTTGAAGATACCATCTAGATGCTTTTAATTGCTGCGAGATCATTTTAGGTGAACTATACCTTTAAGTAGTTCGTTCCATATTCTATTGCTCCTGTTGCTTAAATGGTATAGTATGGGGTTAGCAACACTACTGTCAAGGGTTTGATTCCCAAGGAATGCACCTACTGATCAAATCTTTGCTAAATGCACTGTAAAATCACTTAACATTAAATGTATTTGGCAGACAGTAGTATCCAAATTGCCTTACAGTTCATTCAAATAATAAGTTTTATCAGCATTTGTACTCCCTGGGAATCGAACCCACAACCTTTGCGCTGATAATGCAATGCTCTAACAGCTGGGCTACAGGAAAGCTTTGCATACTTCTGGAGGGTTCCTGTGACCTTACAGAGCAACAAAAGCAGCAAAAAACGGGGGAAAAATGCCAAATTTAGTGTTTTATGGCAATAGTACAGGATTAAAGGTATAACTCCTCTGAAAATGTTGTAACAGTTGGCAGACGCCAGTGATGGTAGTCATAACTCTGGCCTTGTTAAGGATATGAGAATTATTTTAGTATTGCCTCCTCTCTGCCCAGTTGGCACCTGTGGCAGCACATTTTTATGGTCCTGTGGTTGCTGTATAGCCAAGCTTTTCTAGACTTATGAAAACAGACGGTAGTTAGAATATATTACCAAACTAATGCACTCTGATGTATTGCTGTGAATAGTGGCCTGGAAAAACGTTTTCATGCGGATGGACGCACCATAATAAAGCTTAGGCATACTCATGATAAATTCCCACAATAAAATGACATAGTTAAACATAATTCAATATAGTAACTGTCACAATTCCTGTATTTAATAAAGGCTTGTTTCTGCACACCATTTTGTTGTTTGTAAATAAACATATGTTCTGGGTTTGTAGTACTGAAGGACTTTTTACCAGATGAGGGCCTGCTGTTTGTACATTGATTTTCATTTGGACCCCCAGCCATCTCTTTTACACCCTTTAAATAAAGAAGTATCTCCACGCCTCTCCCGATATTAGTGCCTTAAAAAATAAGAAAATAACTTAAAATCAAAAACCAAGGCTGAGAGAAAGAAAAGGAGACTAGCGCATCCAAAATCAGACATCAAAAGGCTCATAGGAGCAATGTATTCTGGTAGTTGTTTTGTTTATGTTTTTGGGATAAGAAACTGCAGGGAGCTTTGCAGAAAATGTTGTGCTTGCACTGCAGAAAAAATACAAGTAGAGACTTAAAGAAAGACCACTAATGGTCTGTCTTCTATTGCCTGTTTTGGTTTGTTGGGAAAGTCTATAAAAACATTTGCAATAACAAAAATGTCATGTTTCTTAATTAGTCTGCAAAAGGAACCTACATCTTCACTTGGAAGAGCCACAGAACCTAGGGGCCATCATCTCATGTTTCTTAATTAAAGGACTGTTTACCTGTGAGTTAAAACATTCAAAATAGAGTCATCCGAGCTAACCTTTTTGGCGTCTGACAAATTGTCTGAAACTTTCCCAAACTGCCTGCCCTTTTCCGAGCTCTGCCATTTAAAATACCATTTTACTTTTATAGGATAAAAAGCAAATGTCTGGAATAACTATGATGAGTAACTTTGAGGAAAGAAAACTCTTAATTGATGGCTGTAATCAGCAGCCCAGTCCTTCACTACCCACGCTGCATTGCAGTTTTACAGTCTGTGCCTAATGCTTGAGTATGAATGGCAGCAGTGGCTAATTGTCAGCCTACCAATAAATCCGCACTCGACGGGTATAATTGGCCAACAGGTTTCTTCTTGCAGATGGTGGGATGTGTGTTGTGTTAAACAGCTGTCCAATCCGCCAAAAATGTTCCCATCCGCAGCTGGTGAGAAGAGATGAGTTTGCAGGGGTGGCGCAATACAGTGATTTTATAATGCTTAAAATAGCATTTTTTTCCACACCATTATGGCAGAGATTGAAACATGAGAATTATTAGATGTTACAAATAAACAGTATAAGTCAATGTGGGTGCTGTATTTTATTTACTTGAGTGATATACTGGCCATTTGGGACGTGTGAAACCCCAGAGTAAATGATGTTTTCAAAATTAAGAAATAAATGGCAGACTTGTATATTTTTGCAATGCTGTATTCAAAGTGTGTCATTACTGCACCATTTGCGGTAAAAAATAAGACTAAAGGTTTCAAAAACACCCCCCATCTGCTATTGGTTGGCCAGATAGTCTCGCCCCAAATGCATGTCATTGGTTGAGCAATTTCCAAACAGAGAAATATCTTGACAACACCACAGATCCATGGTGTTTACACTCTTTGGCGTTGTATCAACCTACCAATCAACCTACCAATGACTTGTTGTCTCTGAAAATTAAGCAGTAAGAGAAAAAAATAAATTAACACTGAAAAATTTCATATTACCACAGCTTCAGGTAAAGAAAACCCACTTCAGTACCTAGAAAACAAACAAATGCACACAAATAGACTATATGTTTCAAACACATAGACTATCTTGGACTAGCAACAAACCAGGTCAAGCTTGAAATTGATCATTGGAATATGGTGGCTGGTTAACCTGTTAATAAACAGCTTGGAATAACCAATAACCATCCTAGACTACCTAAACCAGCTATAACGTCCCAAAAGACAGCTACCAGCTTGTATTGTACAACGGCGTTCTCAGACAGCTTTACTCACTGACACAAATTGTCTCCCTCACAGAATATTCATTACGTTTTTTAGATTGTGTTTATTCATGCTTAATTATTTACTCACACTGAGTCCTGAGTCACTGTGAGGAACTTATAACTCTCTCCGCTCAGACAGCTGCTGAAGACTGTGCCAATCAACTTTACTGTCGGTTTTGTGACCAGTCCTGAACTTTCATCCATAATGATTCAAATTGATTTAGATACAAGAAACAAATCCTAAATGAGCTCCAAGTGCCTGCCAAAGCCTTTTATCTACTAAGCTACAGTGGTATTGTCATGGACCGAGTTTTACAGCGCAGTTTTTAGCCAGGTCCTTTAGTTTTTATAGAGTACATTAAAACTTCATCCATATATCAGGTCTGGCCTCTGCTGAAACCGGTCCCAGGAGAGCCGAGGAGCCGGGCTGTTAATGAGATAATTCTCTGCTAATGACCTCTACTTTATTTGAAGGTGAAGACTTGAATGGCATTCTGGGGAAGCCACTGTGGCTCTTTCCTGTTCTTTGTTTCTGTCTGGGTCTTTAGCAGTGCTGGCTGCTGGGGGCAAGCGCTGCCCTTCACTCTGAGGTGCCTCGTTGTGACTTCTTCTACTGAACAGCCAGCATCGTGCTGAATTAATAAGGCCATTCCAGAGGAACGTATCTTTAGTACCTGAGTTTAAGATGGACCATGGGTCCAGGTGTGACTCTGGCTGTTGGAACATGAATAAAGTGACTATTCTAGGCACACTATAAATTGAAGCACTCAAGCTTAATAAAGAATTTATGCAAACGCCTAAGTGCCATTAATCTAGGATCTGTTTCCCTGGCGCCTATTGCATATGGAATGAGGAGGTGTTCTCAAGTGGCCTTTTACAGAGTTGGTATAATGCATTAATGTTATAGAAATGGAAGCAGTTTAAAGTCTATTAACAAAGCTTCACCTTGCATACATTAGCATCTCTTATATTTGATGTTGGGGCAATTGATTTGCCATGTGCTCTAAACAATGAAGTCTAATCTCAAAATGGTAGCAGCTGGGTATATACTACTAATACAATTTTGGGGTGTTTTATATAAAATGTATACGAATTTTAATAGAAAACAACCATATTATATTTTATATACTGTACATATATTAATATATCATGATCCCCTTGAGAATATATGGGTTCGGAAAATGGACGATGGATATATATATATATATATATACATATATATATATATGTGTGTGTGTGTGTATATATATGTGTGTGTGTGTGTATGTGTGTGTGTGTGCATATTTCACATATGGTCATTGGTTTCAAGTATGTGTCAAAAGTGCTTTTCCAAAGGGCTCTCCTGGAGAATCCTGACTCTCCACGCTCCAAGCAGAAGGTTAGAAACCACTAGCCAAAGAGGCCCCCACAGCTCCAGAGGTTCTTAACCAACAACAATCATTCTCCAGCCCTGCATGGACTCTGACTTCTGCATTCCTCTCAGAGTAACTGCACTTATCTTACAGACAGAAGGAGAGAGGAGGGCAGAGGCAGACAGCAGCCTTCGAGTTTCTACCATTACAGAGGCTGTCACTGAACTATTCCATGCCGTGCTTATCCCTCGTTCCTGTTCTCTTGTTGCGCAATTCCGTCATTTCCACTCTCACACGAGCCATTGCTGAAAAACATTCCATTCTCAACTCATTATTTTTTCAGCTCAACAATGATTGTCACTTTGGCTCGCTCAAGTCAAAAATAAAATGCAATTTTTTTCTTTTATCCAAGCTTCCTTTTTGAAGCTCTGTCCTGAGACATCTTCATTACTTACAGGTGAGTGTGTGTGTGTGTGTGTGTGTGTGTGAGGTAACTGTTCATGGAAGTAACAGTCCATGAATACTTTTAACATTCAAGAAACATCAACACATCAGCACAAAAAGTTTCTTAAAAATAAGTATGCGAAAGCTCTGAAGTAGTTTGAAGGGAACATTTATTAAATTTTGCAATGCATGTCAATTCATATAATTTAGAACTGTTGTTTATCTCTGAAGCATGACAAATATCTTAATCTATCATGTAATGCATATTTTATTTTCTAGATGCTCGTCCACAGATGACACAATGATTTGCTAAGTCATAATGTTCGCTTAACGCCCTTCTCAACGTGACAAATAAACTTTCCAGGGCATCTAGTGAAAAGTAATTACTTAGAATAATGCAAAATGACTGTGGAAATTTATCTGGCAGAATTGATGCATTCACAGGTACACTGCATTGCATTGTGGGATATGCGTTGCGTGGGAGAGTGGCAGCTCCTGAGACACAGCTGAAATTTTAATTAGCATTGGTTTCAGTTTGGGTCGCTAACAAAGACATCTATTTGAGTGTGCTCAATATTTAATTTAATGGCTCTTGCTTTACAGCATCCTGCAAGCAAACACACAATTCCCCCATAACACCATTACAGCCAAAAGGCTACTTCATTAATCAGGCCAAATTAATGAGAGAATACAATCAACCTAGCTCTAAACAATACTCTGAGAGAGTTTATTAACTGCTAAGATTATTCAAATTGCATTTGCGGTTTACAGTGGAGGCTGAACAATTTGTGTCACAGCAAATTACGGCTTGTACTTTTTTTCAGAATATTCTCTCTTTATGAAGATCTTAAATTATTTATATTGACATAGTGAGTCATTCTCTATATAAAAGGCCGATTTTTTTGTGAGTTTTGAGTCTCTAAAGACCAGTGAGACTCACATTAATCTGCATGCTACATTTAAGTTTTTTATCCTTTAACATAAAGAATATATTTACAAATGAGACTAAGATAAGACTAAATAACTAAAAAAAGCCAAAGATGTTAAGGAAAAAAGAGAGATAGAAAGGCTTAAAATATTCTCGACCTCTGTTGGAATTCAGCAGACAGATCCCAGCCTCTCAAGCGTATCATAATGTAGAGGCTTTGCTGTTTTTATCAAAAAATATTAGCACTGTTAATTATTACAAAAGGTATTGACCCTCAAGTTCCATTGACCCTCAAGTTGAACTTACAACAAAGATTATCATATCATAAAATCATCACTGTAAAATTCATCTGGTCAAACAATGTTAATATTACCCCGTCTACAAGGCAGCCCAGCACTATTTAAAATAAATCAGGTTTAATCTATTGATATGTTTAGCTTAGTTGCAGTTTTTTAAACAATTTTTTCCAACATGCTATTCTTAAGGAAAAACTGTTCTTCTTGCTGCAAGAGGCCCAAGCAGAACATCTCACCTTAACTTAGGGGTGAGACGTTCTGAAAAGTTTATATAAAAAGTTGAAGTCAAGTTTAGTGCATCCACAAAGAACTGCAGTCCTTTGATAAGGACTGTACATATAGCATCTATGGATGATGACTTCCACTTAGTTTTGACAAGGGCAGCCAAGGAGAGCCATCAATATGCATATTACTTATACATATTTTTCAAAGCATAATGCAGAAGAGCTTGATCTGGGTACCAGACGGAGTTTGAACCCTCAGTCAGTTATATAGTTATACATTGTTCAAAAGTTTTAAACTTTTTTGTTTGCTTACATTTACAGTTATGCATTTGACAGATGCTTTTATCCAAAGCAACTTATATTACATTCAAGTTACACATTTTATTAG
>JAZGTJ010002563.1:0-41336 GCA_036877575.1 Botia almorhae
AATCTAGTAGACTGCCAGCTGCAGCATTTAGCTAAAACCTTCATTTGCTTTCTACAAAATGAGATGCACAGTTAAACCGAGTACATGTATGTTCACTCTTCTCCTGTTACTTATTTGCTTAATTGTTGTCATAGTGAGAAGCCATTAAAAGCCTATTATAGCATCTCAGCTTCTCTCGTGGGGTTGAAAGGCCAGTGTGCAATTTTAGCATGTGAATGCTGAGCCGTCTGCGTGCCATTACAGTGATGTACAGTAACTGACAGCACTGAAAGACCCTGTAAAGAGGATTCCAAGATTACCGTGTTTACCCTCCTTAGTCTTGCTTATAAAAATACTGTATCGCCTGAGGGCAAAACATCTGAAGTATTCTGAGATGACCAACTTTATGTAAGTGATCTGCTGTAGACACACAGGGACATTCTAATTACCAGCTTTTTTTGGGGTAGGAGATCATCTGTTATGTGATATAAGGTGACCAAAACGATGTTATTTTGGTCACTTAATATCGTAATACCCACCTAACAATTTTAGGGTGCAAGAACGTTTCCATTAAGTAACAAAAACAATAACGATGTTATTTTGAACGTTCTAGGAACGTTTTTTAGATGTTGTATTAATGGTATTGCTTGCTTATATAAACATTATTCATATGTTTTGTAATTCTGTAATGTTTTTAAAACGTTCTGCTAACAACTTAGGAATTATGTTTTAGATGTACGATATATATCATTAAAAAGGAGTTCTACTAACTGCAAGAACATTTTTGTTAACTTTAAAAGAACTTGTAGAGATCGTTAGCCTGAACGTTAGTTATCATTCTGAGAACGTTCCCTGTTAGCTGGGTAGCGCTTGATTCCTTGCCTTTACGGCGCCGTACCAGAGCAGGATCTGCGTGTAGATTCTCTTAATGGACACACATGCAGTGAGTTGTTTATATAAAGTTTGGTGTCGGGTTGCTCTTTAAGAGTGATTGTCGGCCCGCTCTGGCTTGCTAAAGGCTATGAGAATGTTTTTAAGAATCAGCCACAGTAGAGGATGTTTAGAGTTCACGTTCAAAGAAATGTTCTCCCAAAAATGAAACCGATTCATTCACCGGGTTGGAACAGCACAAGCAAATAATGACAGAATCTTGGTTTTTGGGTGACCTATTTCTTTCATTGTTGCAGCTGGGAAGTGCACCTAGTGTGTAGTAAGTTTTCTGCTGACTATTGTGCGCAAGAAGGAATGCGTTGCTTGCCAATCATGCATCAGGTCCGTGTCCCAGAGTTCAAAGGTCAGTGGATTCTCTTGCCCACGAGTGAGGAGATACAGAAGTGTCTAGACAGGCAGTGTTTTAGAAATGCATTGATCATAGACTAAATTCAGGACTGGTGGGTAAAAATCTAGAAATGTGCTTAAACAAACTACATATCCCAGTGAGGAGCAGTGTAGTCTAAAACGTTACGTGAACGTTTTATTTGAACAAGCTCTCCTAAGCTGTCCACATCTGATTGATCTCAGTGAATCAGTTCTTTTGCATGTGTTGTTTAAATAAATCGAATGGGGTCATCAAATAAAACATAAGTCACTGATTTTGTTGAGTGTCTGCTTAATAGCTGCGGCATTTTATTTATTTTTTTCCAGCTTTCCTGTTTTTGGTTACGTAATGTAACGCAGTTGTTTATTTGCCAGAACGATTTGTTTGTAGCTCATGTGAGATTTTTTTAAAACCGGGATTCTTCAAATGAAATTGTTATAAACAGCCTTTTTAAATAAGAATAAACGTTTTTTACGCTACACGGTTCCTTTGAGGTACATGTTCACGTTTCATCATCTTCCTCATATTTCTTCTCTACGTGCTGCATATTTCTTGCTGTAATCCATCTGTAATTTACTGCTGTCAGCCCTTAACATGTAAAAAAAACCTGGCAGTTATTTGGAAAATCACAGTATTAATCATTGCAAATGGGGCATGATAACAGCAATTAAATGACACCCTCTCTAAGACTTTTTGTAGGCATGCTTAGTTTCTTTTGTAACTTTCTGTAGTCTGTGCCAGCTTTACAAAGCCTCTCTCAAAAGACACACTGTACACCGTAAGATAGACATAAGACCATAATACCACATTTGATTGGAGTAAATGATTTCACCTGAAAGGAATCGCACTGGATAACAGCAGAAACAACAGCCCAGAGCTTTAGGAAAGAACAGACATCTTCGTCTTCAGCAGCATAAACTGATGCCTTCGCCTTTCACAGGAAAGAAAAGCTCTTTTGGGAAGAATCAAAGAATTGTTCTTGTGAATTGTTTATCTGTGTATTTCCTGTGTATTGTCGCTATAGTAACATAGAGGCAATGGTAAGCCAGAGAAGATGGCTACGTTCCCCTTCCAGTTTTTTTACCGCTTATAGGCGAGAGATGACTATAGACTATAAATGAAGGAAAAATGAAGCGTGTAGGTAAAGATGAGGTGTGAGCGTCGGACATTAGCTGAAGGCATGTTTATAATTTATGAGTCTCTCACGTTAAACCTGTTTGTGTAATGACACACAGTCGTGACCTTCACGAACAGTAAATATCTTGTTTCCTTTTTCTTAATTACGTTTGATGAGTGTTTGTGTGCCTGAAAATCGAACAACCTAAAGAGCAGCAAACCATCATTATTTCTGATTTATTGTGGAGGCTTTAAATTGATGGCGGACATTAGTGAGCGCTCAGATTGTAAGCTGAAGTTTGTAAGTGACACAAATGTAAGCACAGGGGCCCATTAAACTTGTGCATTGGCTAGTGTTTAGAACACGGGGAGAACGATTTAGAAAATGATTTTTTGCAATGAAAGAGTCTTCTGTTTTTTTTGCATACATGCATGTGCAAGCATTATAGATTTGAAAGGTTTTTAATGACAGATGATGGGATAGACTGATACATGTGGCAGTTTTAAAAACCGTATCCTCTGAAGTGTGACTTCAGTCTTGCATCAATTCCAAAGTCTGCCGACAAAATCATATTGAAATCACACCATTAAATTGCACGTTACCAGAACCCTAGCAAGAAACTTCTCTGAAATGTCAGATTGTCCGATTGAATCACAAGTGTCGCTGACCTCACCTGAGCCAGTGCAGTAGGGCACCAGACAGTAAATTGAACGCTCTCTCTCTGTTAAGTTACGTGTGTGTTCTGGAGGGTGGGAATGTGAGTGTGTGTGTCAGGGACGTGATGGATCAGGGACGGGAGGTGTCGTCAGGGTCACAACAGGGTAATGACCCCACTTTTCCTGCTTGGGTTCTGACCTCCCACTAAGTGCTGGAACCCTGAACTGTGCATTGTCGTCAAACAGCGAGAGAAAGTGACGGACCGCCACACGTTTGACTTTTACACTGCGGTGTGGTGCTTGCGATCTGACATGCAATTGATGCTGCTGTATTAAAAGTTAAACTTCACACCATATTGCATGTCAGTTTCACAAACGATTTGCTTTTACATTGCGATCAAGTCTGTCATGCATTCCCTCTGACCCATATCACACTTTATTTACCACATTGGTTCAGAGGATGCACAGTTTATAATTTTATATACTCATTTTTTTTGTTTTTTCAGGTTATATGACAATGTTTCTTTATGCCCACTAAATTTGATTGGATTATTACATGATTCGATAAATTGTTCCATTGACGAACTAAAATAAACACAATTGCTGGCTGTATTGTGTCAAAAATGTTGGTTCAACTTGGTTGAACTTTTTGCCTACAGAAGTATATAGAGCTCATAATCTTGCCATTGTAATGATTATTTATTGCTTAAAGCTACAGTCCATAACCTGTCTACCACTCTGTCGCCATCTCTGTTTGAAACATATCATTGCAAGTTAATTTACATACTTTTTAGTATAGATGTTGATGTTAAATTAGGTCACACTGAAATTTCCCAGAAAATCAGACCTGACAGCGCAAATTATAAATAATTATTATAAATCAGGAAGAGGTAAAGAGACAGTTTTAAACACTTATCTGTTACGTACTCAATAACTGATTTTTGTTTATTTTTAACAAAAAGTTAAATATTGCAGCTTTAATCACTGGATAAAGAGTAATAGCTTGCCTTATATATTTTTACGTGAGAAACAGACCATTGACAACATCATTTGTGATGTGTTAGTATATTTTTCCAAGCATTTGGGAACTATAGCTGCTAGCGCAGTCAGGGAAATCCAAATAAACTCTCAGCTGTATGTAGAAAACAGAAGCTCAGCTCATGATGATGGGGTGTGGAGTATCCTGTATCAGGTTTGCACTGGATTGTTAGTGTATCGGTTAAACGTTCCCTCGCCTCGACCCCGTTGTGTTCATGGGTAATTATGTGCAGTTCTCCGAGCTTGATGGATTGATCTGGGTGTTTGGATTTTGTTACACAACAG
The DNA here is from genome assembly GCA_036877575.1 of Botia almorhae. Taxonomy (NCBI): domain Eukaryota; kingdom Metazoa; phylum Chordata; class Actinopteri; order Cypriniformes; family Botiidae; genus Botia; species Botia almorhae. The sequence continues at coordinate 4,394 of JAZGTJ010002563.1, forward strand.
TTTCTCACCTACTGGTTTTGTGATCACAGGTTGTGAGACTGCTCAGCTGCCCTATTATAAATCTCCCACAGAAATCTGATCTGAGATCAGCAGAGGCAGCACAAAGCTTTGGGCCTGTGTGCACAGACATTTTAACAAATTTTAGCCACGATGGACATCATCATTTGATCCCTGCCAGCAAACAATTTTAGTTTGTAATTTTAGTTTAGTTTGCCAATGTTTTGAAAGCGTTCCCTGTTAACTGTTTTAGTATTAAAGTTTTTGTATTGAAATGCTGTCTCAAAACAGCCTTTATTTGTGCGATTCTGTGTGGTGCTGACAGGAGTTTGCATTATATTATAAATATTAAATTTAAAGCTGCAGTCTGTAACTTTAGTCCTCTACTGCCATCTCTGTTTGAAGCATAAAATTGCAGCTTGCTTTACGTACTTTTCATTACGTATGTTGAAGTCAAATGAAGCCAAACTGACATTTCCCACAAAATCAGACCCGACAGCTCAAATTCTAAATCATTATTATAAACTTACCGTTGGGAGTCTGGGTAAGGTAAGGAGATGTGTCGAACACTGAGCTGTCATGTACTGGCTCAATAACTAATACGATTTTTGATCATTTTTAACCCCAAAGAAGTTACGAATTGCAGCTTTAATGTGTTACCAGTAAAGGTCATTTCACTGAACACTTTTTARAAGAGTAACACATTGTTCTGTGCAGTCGAATCGCATCTCTTCTAAGACTCTTGTGTTGTTCTGACGCCGTGCTCTTGGCAAACACAGGCCCGATAATGCCTGCACTGTTTGATTATGAATCATATCAGCTGTAATCTGCATGAATAAGTGTGTTCTGACATGGGCGACAGAAATTGCTCTTGCACTTCACAGTAATTTCTGTGTCAGCTGTCATTGTTTCACATGAACGACGCTGAGGGCACTAATTACGGTTATCATCTTTCCTGATGTGGGAATATGCTTGAATTCCGTCACTTTGAAAAGATTAATGTCGCTTACAGACCGTCTATACTGTCATCAGAGAGCGCGTCTGATAGCCCACTGAGCGCGTCAATGTAAATATAACAATGCACAGAAGTGTCTAAAACAGCTGAGGGGTGTCCTTTACCTCTGTCATCAGCAGGGCTGTAAATGTCACTGTGTGAGATATAGAGATATTCCACCAAAATCTGTTCGGCAGTGGTGCTCAGAGACCAGAATGCAGAGAGAGTGTGTGTTTATTATAGGTGGAATGTTGCCATTATAGACCATCCTGAGGTGAGACATCCTCACTAACAGATTTAGGTTGTAAGAACATTTCCCTAATGTTTGCATTAACAAAAATGTTAATGCAGTTTTGAATGTTCTAGGAACCTTCTGATGAATGATCATATGTGAAAAGACTGTTTTGTAAGCAGCCGCTTAGAACCACGGCAACCATATAGACACCTGCTAAAAAAATACATTGAACACCCTAGCAACCGCTTAGCAACATCCTGGCAACCATGCAAAATACCCTAGAGTCATGGCAGCGAGTTTTCTGCGTCCACAGTTGCAAATGTTCAAAATGTACATTTTGGGAAGATTCTGTTCAGACAGTCCGTGCCAGCTTGATAATACAGCTCCATAAACATCCACAGTCTCCTCTTGTCTAAGAACAGAGGCTGTCTTCCCTGCCAGATCGTTCGTTCTTTTCTGCCGACAGACACTTGGAAGTGATTGCTTTTTGCATTAATGCCTCATTACTCACAGGTGTGCGTGTGCGCGCTCTGTCTGTCCGTCCGTCTGTTGGCGGCTCATTAGTGTTTCTGTTGACAGATGCGATAGGGCTTTTAATATATTCCACCCACTCTGTCGCCACCCAAGGTCAACTACTGGGCTGTATTAGAAACTGGGACTTGACAGAAGGTTGTAACAGACATACACGGACAAGCACATTAAAAACTGGCTCTCAGGGTCTGTGTGTGGAGCCCCTGGGCTTTAAAAACATATAATGACAAGCGGCCGTCACACACTCATGTACGTGGGCTTCTGTGCTGTAATTCTGCACTGAATTTAGCCCTGTTCACACTGACCGCGATTCAGCTCTTAATTGATTTGATCTGATTGTTACGTCCAGTTCTGTCCAGCAGCAGTTCACTATCTGCACTTCCACTGGGCGTCGCTGCATCGCTGTTCTGCTCATTTGCATATACTGTAGATAACCTTTGTCGCATCGCCAACCGTCGCATTGGGAAAGGCATAATTAACACAAAACATAATTAAACATAATTGGTCCGTTGAGATTTACTAACTGCAGGAAATACTTTGATTATTATGATGTCAGTGAAACGTATAATGACAGATCGCTTTTGTTTCTTAAGATAATATTAAAGGATAATATACAGTGTAATATATACAAAACAGAGATGTTTTCGTTACCCTGAGGGGTTTATTTTGCGATAATGAGCATCTAACTGTACATTGTTCTGCTTATTACATGGATGCTTACCAAAAAAATGAACATGAAAAGGGATGTAAGTTGAGGTTATTTATTTATTGTGAGAAGCAAAAGACTTTATATTATATTAGCCACTCATAGAAACCATTGAAACGTGTCTTTTAATGTTAGTATCAGTTACAAACTGATCATGCTTACTGTATAATGTATGGTTAAAGCTACAATCCATATCTTTCTTTGGTTTTTGGATAAGCAATGGTCAGTTATTAAGCAAGTACATGACAGATCAGTGTTCAACACAATCTCCAGACCTTCCCCCGATTCACAACAGTAAGTTTATAATAATGATTTATAATTTGAGCTGTCGGGTCCGATTTCCTGGGAATTGTCCCGCTCAGTTTGGTTTTATTTGACTTTAACATATGTGATGAAAAGTACATAATGTCACCTGCAATTTTATGTTTCAAAAACAGAGCTGGTGACAGACAGGCGAGGTTACAGACTGCAGCTTTAAAGACAGATCCTGCGCATACACGTATAATTAAAAGCGTTCTTTATGCCAAACAATGATCACAAAAATGACATTAAAGGACGGCTTATAAATGCAGTGTGAAGCAAGTAAGTTTGTGACCGATACGACCGCCACCACTGTTTTCTAATGTGATACCAAAACAACTGCTGTTGCCATGATTCAACATGTCGGGAGATGAGAATGCCATAATCACTCTATTCATGACCGCGAACATTTTACCTGCAATCAAAAGAGAGAGAGACAGCAGCCTCACACTCCACGTACATGTGGAGCGCAGATGTGTTTGTGTGGAACGCTGCCGGGATGAGGCCGATTCGTAGCCTGAGGCACAAAACACACAAAGTCATGTGTGAAGACACGCAGTCTGTGAAGAATTTACTGTAAAATTAGGCCTGAGGCAGAGGGACCGATCTGAGCGAGACGCTCATTAATACAATAGATTCTTCGCCATCTGAAGATACGACGTGTTGTGTTCTAGTAAAGGAGCCAATAAAACATACAGTATAATATCACATAATCGTGATAAAGAGGTTAACCTGCAGATGGTCACAGCGTTTCTTTACCCTCATTAAACTGAAGCCCTCTGTGCTAGTTTCAGACCTTCTGAAAATAAAACATTGGTTCATTTTTACAGGTTGTTATTGCAAGACACATGGCGTGTAAAGAACATGAGCTGAACTCGCCTACCCTAAAGATGATGTTATTGCTCAGATGTTGCTCTTCCATAGCTCGGGAGACGATGGGTTTCTCCGTTTTCATGTGGGAGTCTTTGATTTTCTGTAAATTTCCTTAAGAGATATAAGTCAGGCACATGAGATAACAGTTGATGTAAAATGTCTTGTAAATGTGACTTTTGATTGCACATATGGCGTCTTGGAAAATCGGAGCGCTTTTGTGATATCTTTTCTGACACGCGAGGTTATTCGTGTCTGTTTCTCGGTAGAAAAAATCTCATTTGTGATTTTTACTTTCCTGTGTGTGTATAAGCCTATTTTTAATACTCTTTCTGAAATGTGACAGTAAAAAAAAAAGAATGAATTTCATACAATGAATCATAACATGTTGATTGAGACCTAATGCATTTCAGCTGTGTGCACTCGCTCTTATCACCGTTTCTCAAATGAAACAACACAAAAGCCAATTTTCCAATATTTGTCCAGTTACGCTCTGAACAGTGCAGAAAGAAGCAGATTTCTTTTCAGCTTTTAATTATAGTGAAAGATTAGTGGTTCCAATTTTATTTCATAAAGAAACCTTTACTGGCTGATTTGCTTTTCCCAGAGTAAATAATGTGCTGTAGTGGGTGTGCTGGGGAGGGAGATAGAAGTGTAGTGGAACGGAGTCTTAATCAATCTATTCAAATATCAGCCACAATCTCACCCCCCCACCCAGTGTGCTCAGCCAATAGTCTTTCAGACATTCTCAACATACACGTGACCTCACAAGCCCTTCAGCTCATAGAATCTTCTCGCTGCACGCTTTCTGTCTTTAACAGGCTGCTGTCTAGTGCCGCTTTTGTGAAGCAACGTGTGCCGGTAAATTTGTTGTAGTCTTGTTGTAAATATAGTCACATACTATAAAATTATCTCATGGTTAAGCTAAAATTACTGGGATTCTTTCTTAACTTTAGAATTAAGAGTGTTCAATTACAGTTTCCAAAACACAGATTATATTTTGTCATTGCACTAAATGACAGCTCTGGATTTATACAATAAAGCCAAACTCGAAGTCTAAAACTAGAGAATATCTTCCAGGAAGTCAGCTCTTAAACTGGGCTGGCCGCTTTCCCAGGCACAATTTAAGCGACGTCCAAATTTAAAATAGAATTGCACAAGACACTATGAGTTTGAATTTATGAGCAGTTTGATTTGGCGTGTTTCTTCAATTGTGACAATGGTAACAATATAAATAGACACACAATCACTAACCGGCTGTGACGAGTGACAAACAGGTCATTTTGTCTGTCACTTGGTCTCTGTTTTTGTTGCATTAAACGGGTTAGCCGTGCCCACTGCAAAATCTCATTGGTTTAATATCCAGATATGTTCTGATTGGCTGTTATAGTGACATGTTGCGCCAACTGTTCGGATTTGGAATGGACAGACATTGTTCTTGTCACGTTGTGCCTGGTTAGGACATGGTGACATTGATGGATCAAATATTATTTGTTAAATGAAGATGCATTTTAAAATCTATCTCTCCAGGTATATAAAAAAATGTGATTGTTTCAGTTTTTGGTGCGCAGAGAGCATTTTGCTTTTGTGGCCCCTCGGGCGCTATCCTTCTCATGTGAATGATTCAGAAAACCGGTTTCATCTGGACAGTATCGGATCTTTCACCAGCCTCATAGCAGACAGTGAGTGAAAATGAGGGGTCAGGACATGAGAAGAGTGCACGACTTTAATGTGAAGAAAATGAAGGTAGGAAAGGTACGACCCTGACACAAGCTGTGACCTTTCACCACCTTGATGTTTTTTTCCAGGAGAACCCAGATGGTTCTGTGAAAAAGTTCTTGGTGTCTTTGACAAATGTTCACTAGAGGGACTTGCAGAGTCAGTGGTAACAGCTTGCAGCTATTGCGAGGTGAACAATGCCTATTGTATTGAAAAAGAACCGTTTGATGTCCATCAAACTCCTTGAGTTTCAGTCCAGATCAAGTTCTTCTAGCGCTGTACTAATGTGTGCACAAATTCCACAGCTTCTTTAGATTTAGTCTGTCAAGAACATGATATCTCAAATTACAGCTGGAGATTCGTAGCTTTTATGACCTTAAAGTGAATCTTGAAGCCCTCAGGATATCTGAGGTAAGCATATAACCACATATTCTGGATTGGGGATATATAAATACCCATATCGGTCCGCCACTAATCTGGATATTGGCGGCGAATCTGTACCCCGATCTCGAGTCTAAAATTCAGCCAAAAGAAAATTCTCCCATAGCTCAAGATAGACGTGCATTTGCAAAGGTTATTTACAATGTCTACACAAAACGATACCCCAGTCCAAAACACGGCTGGGATTTATTCTCTTCGTTTGAAAGAAGAATGGAACAGTAATTGTACGGGAGAAAACATCTGGCTTCTCTTTCTCTTCTTCTCTCAGTCTCTTGTGAATCTCTCGTTCGATGTTGCAAAATATTACAACCTCCCAGAAGTGTCCACCAGCATCTTTGCCCTGTCATATTAAAGAAAAAGGTGAGGCAAAATGGAGAATGTTTCCCCCAGGGAAAGAATCTCTTGCTCGGCCTGCAGTTAAAAGGAGGAGCTTCTGAGAGTCTCATCTTTGTGTATTGTTTGCACACCGTGCTAGAGGGCAGCTGTTGTTAGCAAGTGTTGTTTGCCTGTGGGGAACAAAGGTGTCCTATTCACTATTCACACCTAGTCAAAATATTTAGGTATAGTTTTGTGTAAATATAAACGTAAACAGTACTGAAAAACTGTCAATAGCACAATAGTGAGTGAAATTCACACCGGTAGCCATGACTGAGTTGTGCAAATCCATTTTCTACAGTACAACAGTTTTTCTTCAAATACTGTGTATCTCACAAATGTCCATTTACAATAAACTGTTTACCCAAAAATTGTAAATTGCAAAAATTTAATCACCCTTGTTACCCTTAATTTTCTTTTTTAATTCTATTTTTAAGCACCTCAGTAAAAATAAAAGTCATACATAATTTACTCACCTTTATGCGGTTTCAAATCTATGGCAACATTTTCATTACTTAGTAAATACTTTTTTTATATTGTATGTATTCTTAAGGCACTCATGACAGAACAGTGGGTTACTGTCTGTTTTTCCTCCCTTAGCAATGAAGTGTCAACAAACTACTTCCAAGCAGCCATTAGAAGGCATTGGCGCCTTTATAAATAATTCAGCCACTTGCCTGGATGGTAAATGAATGGAGATGATACGGGCAGAAGGTTTTGGTTTCCAGGGAGTCCTTGAGGAGGGAGTGTTTGGAGGGTTAAAATCACCTCCTCTAAACAACACCCACCCCAACATAGACAAAGAGAGAGGCTTAACTCCAGTCGAGGAGACCTTCCTTCCTCTTTCTCCTTCTCTTCCTCTCACTCGGTGAGAAATTGCAGAGGTTTTTCTTTTCTTTCATGAAACAAAACGAGGCATTTCTGTGAATTAATGGCAACCCCCAGGAGTCTGTCTTAGGTCCTCCCTGGAGTGCCACCATGGAGTTTGGTGGAATAGTTCCAGGTTTTGTTCTTATGTGTCAATAGCCTTGGACTTAAATTCTGTTAAGTAGAGAAATAACTTGTTGACAATACGTTTTTCCGGTTGGGAGTGACACCAAGAATAGATGGTAAGGAAGGTATGGTGAAGAAGGGAACAAAATGATCTAGATGGCCTACAGTAGATGATAGACTGTAACATCTGTTTTGCTTAGATTTCCCATCACAGCATAAAGCTGTTGTTGAAATGAGCAATAAACTGATATAAATGAAGATATTTCACAAATACTTGTGTTAATATTATAGGCCGAAACTTTATCCAGCTTTAAAATGACAAGAAATTGTTATATTGGTAGATTTGTCACAATATATCTAGAAACAGCAGAGTCTTTTGACTGCAAAATGTCACATGTATCTTCTGAGAACTTCCACCTGTCAGTGAAATATGTCTAGCAAACCTGTTTACAAGCAACTACAAAACAGACACGGAGTTTGGCTGGCGTCTCTTGTCAGAAAAGCTGGTAAAAAAAAAGCTTTTACGCAAATATTGGCCCTCCAGGACTAATGAAACCCTGAAGCAAACGGTTCAGTGGTTGAATGGGCCGCAGTGAGGTTGTCTCCAGACCGTGTGTGTGTGCAACACCCAGCTGTTGTTATTTCTGTATCATTTAGATTGCAGCAGCTGTCAGGGGAACTTAGAGCTGTTACAATCTAAATGAGCACAGAGCCAAGAGCTCTCTGCCCGACTGACGGGTCACAGACCAGAGAGAGGAAGACGAGGAAACATGGCATTTGGATGGGGGGTAGGGGGGGTGAATTAACTGCATGCTTATTGATATTTTGTCAGCTATACAGTACTGTAATATCCTCATGTGCCCTATTACAATGGTTTTGCCCCCAAAAAGCCATTTTGCTTTTAAACCGCAAGAGGCATAAATTTATTTCCAGGCAACCACCCCACAGTGTATGTCCTTTTACCCCTGACTTTTTTACACATAAAATGATAAAGATTTGGCTCAGTCCCTACGAATAAATATTCAGTTTTGGTAAGGGGTGCTTTTTAGCCTGTTGCTTTATGGTTTCTTGGGCTGTTGTTAGGGTGTTGCTAGGGTGTTCAATATTGAATTGATTGTTCAATAGGACATAGACCAACTTTTCTCTACCTCTTCCCTGTCTACACTAATAGGGCATGTAGCTTAACCCTAGGGAACTTCTCCGAATTTTGTCTCACGTTCTGGATGTTTTTTAACAATATATATCATATATCAAAAACATTATTCTTAAGTAGTGGAATGTTTTGAAAATGTTACAGAATTAAAAAATGTTTGAATAATGTTCTTACAACCAACCAGTAACGTTAATACATAACATCTAAAAAACTGGCCATTTTAAACGGTCCTTGAACTTTCGAAATAACATTTTAAATGTTCTTGTTACTTAATGGAAACGCTAGGGAAACATTCTTACAACCTAAAACTGTTATAGTTGGGTTACTGTAACAAACACTGTAGCATTATTTACCAAAACAGATTAGCAAGCACTTGAAAGGTTATGATGCGGTTGTTCTTTGTCGTATTACCGTGGCGACACTCATCACCTGGGTTATTCGTTTGACTGGGTGGTTCATTATGGAAGGAAGCCAGTGATCTGGGTGAGGGCCTGGTGGGGGCCATCGATTTTTTCCAACCTCTTTTTTTCCTTCTGCATCAGTTGGCAGGCTTCAATCTGAACCCTGCATTAGTGTCATCATCTCAGTGCTGTGTGCAATCGATTGTTCCGCAGCTTTCTGATGATAAATTCATGGCGGGCTGCAGGAATGACTTTCTCTAACTCACTACTCAACAGTGAAGGCTGTTGATGTTACAGAGAAGAAAATTGATTTGTGTGCGTCTCGCTGGATTCTGTAAACTTTTAATAATTGATGAGGGTTTTTATATTTGAATGAACACATCTGTGATGAAAAGAAGGGAGAATATTGTACAGCACTTGATGCAGTCAAAAAAACAAGCCTTCCATCTGTGTATTTTGACAATTTTTTAAAACTGTATTCTCAAATATTTATCTATTGCATTACAATTATTATATTTAATATTATTTATATTCAATTGTTTACATACAGTAAGAGTAAAGATCTGTAAAATTTGGAATAATTTTGGTTTGATTTTTTGTAAATGATGCTCTAAACATTACTGGGGACAGATGTTCTATGTCAGTAAGATCTGCTGACACTGGTTTTGTGGACTAGTTTATTGCACTTACAGTATTTACTTGAATGCTTTTGACAGACGCTTTTATCCAAACGACTTGCAGTGTATTCAAGCTGCTATGCATACGATCAGCCCATGTGTTGCCTGGGAATCGAACCCACAACGTTTGTCCTGCTAAACCAATGTTCTGCCAGTTGAGCTGCAGGTAGATCAGTATGCTGCATGCTGTGTTCCTGGTGCTCCTTCACGCTGCCTGTACAGGATGGCTAGCAGGTTCTTCTAGTCGTCTCATTAGCACTGCAATGGCAGGTTGTCGGTTAGAGCTGTGGCTTTAGTGTGCAGAATGCTGGATGGGTGGTAACCACCGTAAAGGGAACAGGGAGCTGGGAATCTGTTCCTCCAGGGCTGTGGAGGGGCACTGGGGTGTTAAGACCTTCACTGGGGTCAGCGGTGCTTTTGACAAGGATAGAGTGTCCACACTACATGCCAGAGTTTATTTAGTACCTGGCAACAAGTTGTGATGAAATTTGAGCTCCATGCAGATGGTGATGGTCGACTTGCCCGTCCCTTCTCAGAGGCGACCGGTCAGATAAAGACACATCGCAGTGCAGTCGCAGGATGTGTTCCACAATACTGAAATAAACTTTCTCCATGAAAAGGCCAATGTTGAGCCCTTACCTGCTAAATGTCATTTCAGCCAACAGGGAACGCTCTGAGAATGTCGGCTAACATTCTCAAAGTCTAAAAGTTCTCTTATAGTTATCAAAAGATCATCCTGCAGTAACATTAGTACAACTTTTTTAACATCACCACAACGTCTAAAAAAAGATTGACTATGTTTTTTGTTACTTAATGAAAACATTAGGGAAACGTTTTTACAACCTAAAGCTGTTAGCTGGGTCACAGACCTCAGCATGGGATCAAGTTCAGATTGATGGGGACTCAACAGGCTTTTTAGAATAATTCAGCTGTTGTGTAACTTTGTCATTTTGTTGACCTTCCACAGGAGTTAGTGACCCATATTATTATGGGTGACCTGGAATCTGTCCACCATTTTAGGTGCCACTTCCATTTCCCACAATCCTCAGCTCCTCTTACGTTCCTACAGTTTCAAAGAGGGACCCTCCTCTTTTCTTCTTCACTCTCGTACCCCTCACAGCCAGTACTCTGAAGATCAAGTTTCTCCGGCCTGCAGTTAAGTCCGGCTGACGACAGACCTGTTGGCAGTCTCGTTTGATGCTGAAAGCGGATCTTAGCGCCGCTTCGTGAGCTCGGCAGAGCTGGAATGTGAAGGGAAGAGGGATGAGCATGTTGTGGTGTCTTTCTGATCCTCCTCATGAGGAACTTGAGACAGCATACGCCTTTAAAATGTCTGGGGGGCTGCCATCTCGCCCTTTATCTCCAGCTCTGTGTGCTTCTACCTCATCAGTGTTTTAAATTCTGATTTGTGCTGCTAATTTAGATCGCCCTCTGAGATTGTATTTTGTTTTGATATCATTAGTTATCAGACCTCTTGATGAGCCCAAGAGAGAGACACTTGACTTAATCTTTTGTCCTGATAGCATCTCCGTGCATGCACAACCCGCATTTCAGCAGAGAAATCTGTCTTCATTCTGTGATAATGGAGAACTTGGGCAGAAATTCCCCTCCGATGGGTTGCAGACTGAAGAGACACGAGACTTGGAGCACTTAAGACAAACTCGCAAAGCCCAGACCATATCTCCCGTTATATATTTCGCATTTTGGAAGATATGTTTGTAGATTATTTTTTGCATTGACACGTTTATTATTTATGTTAAGCGAATACAATATAAGCGTATAAGTAAGGAAATAAAAACAATTTAACACGGTCACAATCCGGTCACCAACCTGATCATAAACTACACCAAGAAATACTCATATTTCTGTTACTGTGTTTCTTTTAAAGTCTTTTAAAGTCCCAGATGTTTGATGGGGTCTCAGATTTGGAGCCGCACTGTATATATTCAAATGGAAAAAGCTGAGGAAAAATAAATCGCGTAAGACGATTGTCGCAACCAACAGAAACAATTTACCTTCAGATTCTTCGGCACATGTGCAGCCAGAACATCTCCATGAGCACAGATACCATGATGTTATCAAAGCAGCGCGAGTGAACCAATCACGCTTGGTTGAGATGAGGCGATAACCTATAGCGTGACTCTTCCGACTTCTCTTTTCGCAACGCTATCAGCCTCGCGCAATCAAAACATAGTTATCCTCTGCTGCCTGTTGGTTCCTTTGAAAGAGCAACAATAACAGACATCCACTCACGCAATGCCGGGCAGCAAACAAACAGAAGAAGATATTGATTCCGTCTGCAAACCAACTCTTGTTTTCATTCAGAGGTAAATCATGTGTCCCTCACACTTTCATGTTTGCAATTCCCTTGTGTGGCGTTAAAATCGAGGTGCATCTCAAGATGTTCATTTTAGGTTCTTAGCTCTTTGAACACAGGGTTATTAGAGTTAGCGTGTTCTGGTAGTTTTTCCAGGAGTTTCCGGTATCTAAAGACATGAATGATCCTAGCCAAGCATTGCAAATGTAGCTTCTTAGCGGTATATGAATGCAGACATGCAGCTATGTAGATGTGTAGTGTATGCGTGCCATCAAAAAATGCCAAGTCAGATACCCCCATCACAAACATCCCAACTGATTATCTCTATGGCGTGCGACAGTAACGCGAGTGGCTCGGAGACCCTCCCTCTGCTTTGTTTTAGACAAAGTGTCTGCTTTGTTGAAGGTCGGATAGATTAAGAAGATGCCTGAAGAAGATGAAGGTAAAGGAATGGGTGCGCACAATGATAAAACCATCCCAAAAATGCAGGCCATGGTTTCCATGGTGATGTAGTAAACTCTTACATGTGGGATAAGAGATCCTGCATATAATGATATCAAATAAAATAAACAATGACCTGTTTTTGAACAAATGTTTACGTTTAATCATTTTTGATAACATTTAAAAAACGCTTGGTTTTATGTTTAATGTAGCAAAGTATTGCAGAGACGGTCAAATAGAGTTGAGTGACAGACAGAGAGCAACAGAGAGAGAGAGAGAGAGACAGAGACACATCAACAAAGACAGAGATGGATAAAGAACCTGATGAGGTGCTGATGGGTTTCTGCTCTCAGAGATAGCCAATCAGACTCCTCTAATCACTGCACATGTCTTTCTTGGCGGCAGGGGACCGCAGAGACCCCCGCCACGCCAAGCTCACTGTCTCCTCCTATCCACCAGCGCTGCTTCACTTCCCTGCTCGCTGATGTGAAATGGAATTAAAGCAGGGCTTTATTACCCCCCAACAGTAATTACCCCAGAATTTCCCCCGTGACATCCCCCACTTCACACACTTTTATTCTCTTATCAACACAAGGTGAGAGACATTGTGACAGCCAAGGTCATTACCGACATACCTTTATTGACCCAGAGAGCTGCTGCATACACAAACACTGTCTAAACGTGCTAGAGAATGAGGCACGGGGACAATGAATGTGTTTAGTTTTCTGTGCAGGTCTTTGGAATGTGTCAAAATATTTTGGGTTGCTCTGACACACTTTGAGCTGTAGTATGTTGTGTGTTTCGTTTGACACTGATATGTTGACAGAAGCGCAATAGTTCACAATCTAATGTTGAGAGCATGTACATTGTTTTGTGGAGATGCATAGCTGTGGGTTCTGTTTTTCTAGGGTACAATACATCCGATCCCTGCCTGTCTGTCATGTTTTTGGATTATTAGTCTATAATCATACCTTATAATATCACGATATATGGTCTTTGGATAGAGTTTATCATCCATTATAATAAAATATATGGTTCTTGGATTATTAGTCTATAATCATACATTAAATTATCATGATATATGGCAAAACGCTTTAGATTCTACATTCTGATTGGACGAGCGGCATTCGAAATTGGTTTAAAAGGCCAATACGCACACACCTGTGACTGCACAGTCTACATTTGTGCGTCAAATTGCTGTTGCTTGGCAACCACAAACAGCCTACACATAGGATAATGAACTACATTGCTTGGCGCCATTAAAAAAAGCAAGAAGTCATTTGTGTCTGTGCATTACGGCTATTTTACCACATCTTCTCTTGGCTTTATTGCGTTAGTGAACACAGTCAAACGTATTTCGGGGAAATCGGAGGAGGTTTGGTTTGTGGACAGCTGCCAATTTGTATGTCTTCCCTAAAGCTTTGTTCATGCATGCAATCCTGCCAGTTGTAGTTGAGCAAGCATCACACAGACTGGAAGTGAGAGAGCACAGCATTTCTCAGACTCCTTTAAAAGAATTTCTGAAGCGTAGTTGGAGGAAGACGCCGTTGTTGAATCAGATTTAGCGCCTGTCGTGTGTAAGGCCGTGATTTGATTAAAAAGTAATATCTGAATCTTCAGTCAGAGGGCTGAAAGCAGCAGTATTATCTTGTCATCGACAGGATTAGTGTTGATGGAGAACGCCTGTATGTGCAATAACAGGGCAGATCTGTCATCTACAGCATCACTCTGTGTGTGAGGAGAGGACGGGCTTACAAATAACGTGTGTAATTGTTATAGCAACATTTGTCTTCCACTCGCTCTCTCACTGGTTTTATAGATGTCTTGTTTTTATGAACTGACATGACACTAATATATTACACGTCTTGTGTTCAAGGATTTCTGGTTGATTCTCACAAGACCTGTCAAGAACATGTCTGGACCATATTTAGCCAAATAAAAAAAAAACCAGAAACTATATTTTGCATAGAAAACTAAGCCTGTTTTTAGAACCTCTTTTAAGAACCTGTTTTTAGAGTTTTACCATAATAGGTCTGGATATGAAAACCTTTTCATTATTATACTGATGATTCTCATTAGAATTTTAATTTCCAAATTAAAAAAAATATTTTAAAAACACCATGAAATCAGAATATACAATTTTTGTTTTAATAGAATATTGCAGTGTTTATTATAAATGATTTATCCAAGCACGTCATTTGTAATTTATGTTCCCTCATAATCTTTAAGCAAAATCTGAAATGTACTTTTCCTCTGGAACGTTCTCTGATGATGTCAGTCCGACGGCTTAGGCGGAGCCAGAGCTGTCAATCACTCCCCCCCAACAGCAGTCTGCTGCGAGCGTATGCCTACTTTTATAGATCCAGTCGATTCCCAGTAGGAAAGCAAGCCACGCCCTCTATTTTAATGTTTCATTTGGACTTCACTTCACTTGAATTACATCACAACATGAATGTAAAGTCAGTTGCATCTCTCAGTTCACTCATTACCATTAAATATTTTGAAAGATGTTTTTTACAGGTTTTGTGAGGTTTACCCATTTACGTCGCGTGGTACATGCACACAGTCATGCATGTAACAGTATAAAAGCATCTTTTAAGCATCCTTGGCAGAATGTTATATTTAGAAGCAAAGGGTTTAGACTTGCGCTACAGTTTAAACACAGGTCATCAGCTGAAGCTCAGATTCCTGCAGAGATTTTAATGGTGTGCTGCTCACCTCTCAGAGGATGTCAGCTCAGCAGGACACGCGTGGAAGAGACGCTGGCAATGAATCACTTCCTCTGGATCTGCAGTTGTGCTGAAGCCTGTTTCCTCTGGCCCTAAAAATCAGAGCGAGGAGCCGGTTTAAAGCTCACTGGGGAGGAAGGACAAACGCTGAGCTGTTGCCGTTGGCCCCTGAGGTTTATGTGACTAGTAAAAATGCGTTAAGAGAGGTTAGTGAGTGGCGCCGGGGGTGTGGTTCAGAGGTCAGATTGGTTATGTGTTCTGTTCAGTTGAATTGCTTACACAGAGATACATTTCTGATGTTTGTAATGAAAACAGGGTCGAAAGTGGTTGCTTTTGTGAAGGTCTTTTATTTTGACAGGAGCTCATGATGGATATCTGCTTGCTACTGTTTTTAAGTGACTCAAAATGCAACGTTTTCTTCAGAAAACTGTTTCTATGTATTATCTAAACACTTAGTGATTCAACGTGTAGAATGGGCTTCTTCAGATCTCTCTTCAAACCTCAGTTAGACCGAATCCAATTCTGTCCAGACAGAAATATCTAGAGTAACAGAACTGAAACGACGAGCAGTCTAAAAGCCACAAAAGCTCATTACATTTAGCAGACTTACATTTAGATTGATGTCATGGTTCATCAGTACTGTGTATGTGTGTAAAGGTCCCGGCTTATCACTTTTACGTTGCTCTTTGTGTTTCAGATTGGTCTGGACGTTTGTTTTTAGAATTCCTGCAGCAAACAGTCTTGTTCCTCTCGGAATGGTGATGTCAGTCTGTCCTCCCCCGAGAGCAACAAATCCATCCTGTCTGCAGATTCTCTCATTGTGTCTCTCTCCCTGCTGACCTGTTCAGTAGGTACAACAAGAATCCAAACCTGAGCCCTTACGCAAACACGCAGTCACAACCGAAGGCAGTGTGATGTCAAAGATCAGCAGAAGCATGTGAGACCCATTTAGAAGAAAATGAGATTTCAGAGAGGAGGGTGTGAAGATTGTGCTGATTATCAGCGTAAACCTGCAAGCAGGGAACGTTCTCAGAACTTTGGCTGGCGTTCTCTCAAAGTTATCCAAAATGTTCTTTCAGCAACGTTATTGGAATGTTATTTTAACGTTATACATCATATATCGAAAACACTGTTCTAAAGTTGTTAGTGGAATGTTGTTAGCGTAACATTTACTGTTTCCTGTTCATTTCTCACAGGTCATGGACTGCTTTCCTGTATGAAGCTGTGCTGTGTTGTTAGCTCACAAGAATTTTAAAGAGTTGGGCATAAACATCAGGCACATCCTCAGGATTCCCATAAACAGATTATTTTTGGCTGTACTTGACTTCTGACTCACTGGATGTGCCTCAAACGACATAACAAGATAGAGGTCGCGGTCAAGTGGTGTGAAGCTGTTGCTCTTTTGAAGATCTGTGGACTGCAGAGGTCAATGAAATCAAATCTTCACGAGCCAGAGTCACTACAGGAACATCAAAGGAACGTTTCATCGCTACATTTCAAGACAGTATGTCTAGCCTGAAGGATCCCAGCTAACAGAGAACGTTCTCAGAATGACTAACGTACATTCTGAGAATGACTAACGTTCTATAAACGTTCTCTCAGTTACGAAAACGTTCTTGCAGTAACATTAGTACAACATCTTTAAAATGTTATATATAAATGTTGTTCTTAAGTTGTTAGTCCAATGTTTTAAAAAGTTACGGAACTGAAAAAGCTTGAATACCGTTCTCATAATCAAGCAATCATGTTAATGTTAACATCAAAAATGACATTTTGAACATTGCTAGAACATTAAAAATATCATTTTTCATGTTTTTGTTACTTAATGGAAACTTTAGGGAACTGTTCTCACGACCTAAAATTGTTTGCTGGGATGTGGGCAAATTTCTACCTATCTTGTGTTTGGGTTTCCTTGTGTTACCATACGAATAATGAAGACAGATAAATAACGCTTTTATATAGCGTGTTGAATTAAGTTACAGAGCTTGTGAAGACGCTCCGTAACTCAAAGTAAGACGAGGTTTCGTGGGAATGACAGAGAGATGATCTGTGTGTCATGAGAAAAGTGGCTGAAGTTGATTGATTCTGACTGAGGTCTCTGTGCGACGTGATGTTTTCTACCACACATGTGCTCGAGATTTAAAAGCACTCAAATCCATGTTTCAGCCCGAGTATGAGCCGTGATCATATTTCTGTCTCATCTAATCACTTTCACATTGCACTCTTCAACCTCACCTTACCGACAAACGTCACCATCAGACAAAGATACACTTCTAAGCACAAACGCTTTGCCTTATGGTGAAACCCAACCCTGTTTTCTCATCCATCTTTCCTGGGTCACACATCAACTTGAGGAACCATGGAAACACAAACCAGAATTTCAGGTTGACAGTGCAGGGCCAGAGATCAGAGGGCACATCCTCTGTGGTCAGTGGACGCCACTGAAGGAACTTTACTTCACTAATATTTGCAGGGTAATGATGTTTGACCGGAGGAACTTCTCCATGTGGTGGAGGAAATGAGCGGACGAGCAGGAGACTGAAACGGAAGCTCATTTGCTGCTCGTTTTCAAACCATATGGAGTGTTTAGTCTGTGGAATAACATTCACTGAAATGAATGGAATGCCCTCAGATATTTTGGCATACGTGTTCGAATCTTGGAGACATCTAAAAAACACCAAATAAAAGCTTAAAATGTGTAAAATGTATTACACAAGTTCTACAGATAGGTTGATACAACTTTCTAGCTAATAGGCAACGTTCTCAAAACGTTGGCTAATGTTCTCAGAGCGTTCTCTAAAAGGTCTTTCAACGTATCAACAAAATTCTTGCAATAATATTAGTAGGACTTTTTTAACATTATATATATTTATTAAAAACGCTTAGAAAATGTTACGTTTTAACATGTTTAAATAACGTTCCAGTAACCAAGCAAAAACGTTAATACAACATGTAAAAAAACTGGACGTTTGGGGGTTCCTAGAACATTCAAAATAATATTTTTGTTACTTAATGGAAATGTTAAGGAAGCGTTTTACAACCTCAAATTGTTAGCTGGCTTATGCCTGTGATGTTTGAAATGTGTGAAAGCTATTGAGATCTTGCAGACATCTTGAATCTGCTCCTTGATTTCTTCACTTTTAACAGCATTTCCTGTTCCATCAAAGGCAGAAGTTCAGAAGGTCTTCCAGTCTGAGGGGAACTGAGTCCAGTAAGAACAAGATGATGGTGATAAACTGAAGTGTAATGAGAAACCTGTCAAAACAACAACATGACAGGTGAGAATTTTGTGATGACACAGTAAAAGCACGAGGACCTTTGCTCTGTTGCTCTCAGATTACAGTATTATTTGAGACTGACTGCGTCCCTCATGTTTTCCTGCCTGTAAAAACCTTCATCTTCAGCTGAGCGAGAATTTACTCTGCAGTATTGATGAAATCAGGAACCTGGATGACTGAGGGTTAACCTGTCACTTCTCCAGCCTTTAATTCTGTGTGGTGCAGTTGCTTCAGGTTTCTGGTTCCCGAAAGCCTTTTGTACATGCAAAACTCTCAATCGTAATGACATGCAAACGCAGAGACCTTATCTGATGTCAATGATCATTTAACAGTGATGTGTAGAACTTCCTGTGCGCGTCTGTGTGTGTGTGTTTGCTGAAAGAAACACATGTGGTCTAAAAGAGGCACACATGATCTGCAGAGGAAGGTGAAGACACGTTTGAAACAGTTCCTGACCAGATGGATGTTCTTCAGGGTCATCTGGACATCTGAGAGTTGATGGACCGTGAATCCTCTTGCATCAAATATTCGGAAGTTTATTCAACACAACTGACCCATCACGCAGGCCGGGATTTCTCTTCCAGATTTCAGACAAGCGCAAACACATTATTAAACACATAGAGATTGACTTGGAAAACTGGTCTCAGAGGAGATTATTACAGTCATTGGTATTCCTGTTGCTTCTGCACTGGTGTGAAACAGATATAAATATAGCAGAATGCTGTTTCGACTGACAAGCATTTTGCTTCAGTTCTTCACCAGCTTCAGTTTCTCCTTCACTAACTCAAAATGGAAACAATTCCACCTGACAAACATGATTACGAGAGTGAATTCTTGCACGCACGGCACTTAAAAGCAGATACATGATGAATTGGGTATTTGTAGCTGATGCACAACAATCATAGACTGTCCAAGCGGTTTCTGTCATCTGATCTGCAGGGCTGCTGCCGGGTGCTGGTGATTGGAGGACAGACTGAGTGTGAAAGTTTTCGGAGAGTCACGACTGAAATTATCTGTTATTTTTAGGGTGTTCTGGCATCATAACAGGCCAGCGCTGCTGCACTTGGAGACGTTTCAGGTCTGCACAGATCCTGTTTTAGAGTACACTCAACACCCCGGCTCTCTCCAGCGGCCTCTGGACAGACTCACTGAGATGGTTTATAGTGGTTTTCAGCTTGGTGTTTCAAACTGGCCCAGCTCTCCCAGCCCAGATGCTGTTCCTCACGTGGATTTTGAAAAGAAAACAGAAATATTAGACAGAATATTGGGGACTCCATTTTGTATTGTATGTAAAATAGAGTGTCTCCAACATGATTTAGTTGTTCTTTCTCATTTTGTCAGATTATTTGATTAAAAACTAATCAAATTACTGTCTACAAACAAGCGTTAAGCTTATTGATAGGAAGTGTGCTGCGACACTAAAAGCTTCATAAACTCTATATCCTGCTGATTTTAAAGCAGGGCTCTTAAACGGGTCCGGTTAACCAGTGTTTACTTTCAACCAGCAATGCTCTAGTCATTAAAATGCTCATCCCTCCGTCTCTATGGTAACACAATTCTCAGAGATGCAGCTTCGAGAGTGCGAGAGGGAGCGTGTTTGTACGTGTGTGTTTCTTTGTGCGATTGTGTGTGTGTTAATTGTGCTCGCGATCATTCTCAGAGTGTCTGTGACAGATGATCACAGATGGAAGATGCTGGACGTCACCTTAAGCGAGCCTGAAGCATTTCTTTTAAAAGATCGCTTACTCTCAGCCACTGAATAATTCATCACCCACAGGTGAGACCTGCCCTTTTCTCCATGTCTTCATCCTTGGCTTCATCTGCAGCTCTGCTCTTCTTGAGCTGGAGGTCTCTTTGGGGTTTCATGTATTCAGGGAAACCTCAGGTGGTTCGATCAGACAGTGATAACTCCCTGTGAGAGAGCAACAAACAAACAGATGAGCGATGAGATATTAAAAAGATACTTTGCCAACAAGACCGAAGAAACTTGCCCACGTTTAACCAGTCACTTATGATTAAACCGTGTTTGTCGTCGCTGTTTACTGGCTGCATCTGTGGAAAGTAAACAAATCAAAACCATAAAAGCACATAGTGATGGAAGTAATTGGAAGTCTGCAAGCTGTGCTGTGTATTGATAACAGCTTTTGCGTCTGTGTGGTCTGTTGTGTTTAGCAGAGCTGGTTTTGTTCAGCGAGACTCTTGACAAGCAGAACGGACCTAATGTGACACCAGGATCTCATAGATGCGGGTCAGCAGAGGTCAAAGTTCACCAATAGACATGAAATCACACATATTTAGAAAAAATCAGGAACAGCTGTTGAAAATGAACAAAAAACATTCACATCCTGATGTCAATAACTAAATAATGTGGTCTAATATATTTATATATCTTCTGCGGAAGGCACAGGACCATAAAATGTTCATCCAATCATTGCATTCGGTCAAAATACAATGATAGGATGTCCTACTTGCTTGTCAAATTTTGTTTTGACAAGCAATTTTGTTGTCAAAATGTGTTTATGTGTTGGAGGAGGCGTGGCTTTAAAGAGGCAAACCGGCTGTCTGTTAAAACAAACCACATGCTAACTGTGCAGTTAAAATAAGACCACTTATATTCTGTATATTCTGCTTTTCCAACAGGCTGGATTCCACATCCGGAATAATAGATAATTAATTGTACGCTTTCCGACTATCCAAAGTTATTCTGTGCATGCTGTTGTCTCGCTGATATATGTACAGAATTGTGTTAACTGGTCCCAGTAGGGTCGCGGGCATTAACACATGCAGGTGCACATATGTTGGATATGAGCCATAGGCACAAACCCGTCAACTGTCTCACAGGTCGAAACCTTCTGGTGCCGCATTAATATTGAACGGACCCCCCTCTGCAGGCTGGTCACATGCACAGCTCCACAGATACAAAGCCAAAGCCCCCACCATCCTCCCCAATGCCTGTGTGCTTTTCCATGTAGTGTGGATAAGGGTGCGAGGGGCTGATGAGGGAGTCGGGGCTCTATCCTGACAGCAGGGGTGGGTTTGAGTTTCCACTGAAGAGCATTGAGCTTTCTGCCTCCAGTCAGCTGGGTTTAAATGTCAATTAATGTTATTTCTCAATTAATCGTAATTAAAGGTATAGTTCACCAAAAAAACATTTTTAATTCAAACCTTAATTACCTTTTCTTTAGTGGAACACAAAAAAGATACTTTGAGAAACAAGACAATGGAAGTCAATGGATGCCACTTCTTTTGTGTTCCTCAGAAGCAAAAAAGTCACAGGTTTGAAATGACATGAAGGTGAGCAAATGATGGAGTAAATTTTCATTTTTGGGTGAACTGTCCCTTTAAAGACTAATTTGAGCAATTAAATGCTAATTGTGCCTGAGTTACGAGCACTGCCTATTCCGAGCAAACAGATTCGCTTAATTTAGTAATGCGGCACACACAGCCAACTTCTGATTGGTAGATGATGGTTATTATCAATGAACCCGAACTGATTACAACCTGTACGCCACAGTGGAACGGCACACTATTGATTCCAGGTTCAAATCACAGACGCAGCTGGACCAGGTTAGAGGTTGGATGTTAATTGGTTGATTTTCAAGGTGGGTGAGCTAGTCATTGGTAATCTTTTGTCAGTTGTTTCTGTAGTTCCCATAGCTACAGGAGGCCACCGCGTGTTTTACTAGGTAACACTAGTAAGTACGTGTAATCTGTTCCCACAGAAATGTGCAGGAAGTTAATCAGATTTCTGCAAATTAGAACACCCCTCATTCACAAAGTTCTGCTCCTTGTGTGTTCTTTTATTAAATATTATTGTAATACAAAATGTTGTAGTTATGATTATTGTCATTATGTTTACTGCTATTAGTTAGTACTAATTAGTTAGTATTGTTAACTCGGTTTAAAGTCAGCGTGAACTGGAGGTTGCAACTGTGTTCTGACTGATTGTTAGAGGGGAGTGGTTAACAGCTCTGGCTCCGCCCAAACCATCAGACTGACATCATCAGAGAAGATCAGTTGTTTGATTAAAGATTATGAGGGCAGACTAATTTTAAAAAATGTGCACAGATAAATCATTTATAATAAACACTGCAGTGTTCTTTAAAAATAAGAATATTCATCCTGGATTTTGACCTAATCGATTGTTTTGGGAATGATATTACAGAAAGGAATTTTGGGAATATTTTTTCTGCTTTTTAGATGGATACTCCAACTGTGCTTTGTTTCTCACATGTCCCTTACACCAGATGGTCAGATGGCTGTATTTCCGGCCAAACAAATGTTTCATAACACCTTTTTCAGGCTGTGGTATGTATAATGTATCTTGCCATGCTGCTAATGTGGCAGACGTCTGCTCTGATGAGAGTGAGGGCTAATGGGAGCTGACAGCAGAGACCTGCCTGATGTCCTCAGTGGCCAAAAGCAGTCGGCTCACATTTACACTGATGACAGCTGATTAGAGGAGAAGCAACCTTTGACTGACAGAGAAACAGAGAGACCCGGTGCTTTCCTTTTTTTATGTGTGACTCATTTTCAGTTTGGAACCATTTGCTTAAAAAAAACAACATTTAACAACAGTTAACAAAACATAGATTCTGTCATTAATCCCTCGCTTGTGTCGTTTCAAAATGTCTGACTTCCATAGAACACAGAAGGTGGATTGATGAAGATACTCTGTTTATTCTTGAATCTCACATCTCTACTGCTTTCATAACTCTCATGTATGCGCGATAAGGAGAGCAAGTGGAGATGTGAAGACTTTATCAGTGAATGATGCTGTTGTAGTTCGTGTAGTGACTGTTATGACACTTTAATACTGCTGTCGTGTCATTTTTGGCTTTGACAGCCTCGGTCCTTGTTGACTTTTACAACATTTAAAAGAATATTGAGGACATCCTAAAACATTTCAAAACTCGTGAATTTAATTAGCACTGCTGAAAGTTATTCTTCACAGTTTCTCTGTTGACAGTAACAGTATGACGCTGATGTAGAATAAAAGCATATTATCTAACATGAAATAATCACAAATATTTGTTGTGCGTCACTCATTTTCACCCTAGTCGGAAGCTTTCAGCTCAGCCTCAAATGTTTGTGCTTGATTGTAACGGGCTGTAAATGAATTGGGCTGAATTATGCTACATTTTACTCCACACTGAGCTGTAATTATTGTGTCTCTTACAGATGAAAGCCTGTTTGATGTGGAGAAAACAAGCCGTGTTTACTTTGGAAAACTGCAAACCCCATAGAATCACACACACACATGTTTATTTAGCTTCCTAAATGGAAACATACCATCGAAGCGTCTGTTCTTTTAAACAGGCAATTGTAATTACTTAGACTAATGCTAACAGAAAGCTATGCATTTTATATACAAAACAATACATCATAAAGCATTAATTGTGTGTACAAATAAGGGCATCCAAAATGTCCCTAAAAGAAAAATTTTGGTCAGATTTATCTGAAAAGAACTCTTTTTTTTTGTCTTCCTAACAGGTATTGTGTCAAACAATTGTTGGAACTTTGTATCTCTGTAATTTTAAACAGCATTTTTCATGGTATTGCCTCCCTATGATATATCGCTTCATTTTTGTCCACACCTTGTAATTCATTTTGGATAAAAGTGTTTTGTGAACGTAAATGTCATTCTGGGGAGAAATGAGTCTCTCAAGTACTGTATAATTAAATATGTACACACACACACATACTGTAGAATTTGTTATCAGCTGCAGTACATAGGCAGCATATCACATTACCCATAATGCTGTTTGAGACCTGACAGAAAAAAATCCCCCAGCAGCAGAAATATCAGGCATGACACATAGATACATGCACACACACATACACATACACTGATGGACATACATAAAGAAATGTATGACAGCTTGGCATGGTACAGAGCAATTTAGCTCTGAAACGTCTACAAAGAGAGAAAATGGTTTAAGACAGATGTGTCAAAACATACATTGTGCTTATTGTTTGGGTACCTGCTCAAATATCCAACTAACAGGGAATGTTCTCAGAACATTAAAAACATTATTCTTAAGTATTTGTAAGTCAGTGGAACATTTTACAAATGTTACTTGAAATTAATTGAAAAATGTTTGAATAGCGTTCTAATAACCAAGCAATAATGTTAATACAACGTCAAAAAAAGGACGTTGTGAACTTTCCTAGAACTATCAAAATAAAAAAATTTTGTTACTCAATGGAAACGTTACAGAAATGTTCTTACATTCTAAAAGTGTTAGTTGGGTAAGTTCTATATAGCTTATATAAGTTCTATATGTGGTACATGATGATGCAGGAGAGATGAACTGTGAACAGGAAGATAAGACAAGCATGAAGAGGATGTGTGAAGCAATGCTAATACACCTCATGCATCAGCTAATGCTAAATTACAGGTGTGAATGATTTTAAAGTGCTCAACAGCTTCTGCTGCTTTGAGAACGTCTGTTCGTCAGTTGTTAGTTTAACAGCACAGCGTCTAAACTGAAGTCTTACTAAAGCCTTCCGTGTTCAGATATAAGACAAACAGTTTTGAATCAAAGAAATAAGAGACTCAATTTTACCAGTGGATTCTGTAATGCAGTAACTTAAAGAAAATAAACAATATTTACCACGAGTACAGAAGCTGAGGTTACAAGAGATGAGATGTGTTGAGATGTGTTTAACATTCAGCCCTGTGTTCTGGGCTGTATTTAGTGATTAAAACAACTGCTATGATTTCCATTGTCTTTAATTAAACATATGATGAAGACATTGGATTGGATTGTATAACTGACCCATGTGACCTCAGCAGTATGAGCTGGGTGGGTAGTACAGCCCGTTATTTATAGTGTTAATTTGTGATTGACATCTAACAGTTTATCTGAGTCTGACCTGAACACTCATAGCAATGAGTTCCATACAGTCACAAATAAAGACCATATGCACGTGTCCATTGATCTTAGTCATCTGTAGTGATTGTGTGTGTGTGTTATGTGTGTGTGTGTGTGTTACTGCACATAAGCGTCTCTACAACTGATCACTTAAATCCTTTTTAGTATTTTATCCGACACTGTATATTTAATCATGTATCTCCAGTTTACAAGCGTGACTTTGCAATGTGTGTGTGTGTGTGTGTATATACATACACATTTCCATACGTTTACACACCGAGGTCATGTGACCAATGACATTGATTTGTATTCAGCACTGAGTATCTGTGTAAACTGTTTGTGTATTTGTGGTGATTTATGAACTGCAGGCATGTCATCTGTAATTTCATCATTTATAACACGTCATCTCATCAGTCAGAAGCTCATCAGTGTTAATTAATGTGTCTCATCAGTAACTCGTTTGTCTGATTATTAATTAACATGTCAAGTTTTAAACTCCCAGCAGCTTCTTATTTGTCACTCCAGCTAACAATTGTAGGTTGTAGGTACGTTTACATTAACAAAAATGTTCAAAATTAAATTTTGAATATTCTAGGAACGTTGTTGTATTAATGTTGTTTGGTAGCGTTTTTAAAATGTTCCACTGATAATATAAGGATAACATTTTCGATGTATACAGTATACTCGATTCGCTATATATATACAGTATACACAAGCAGCACAAATATCGCTCGGGTACGATCATCATAATTGACTTGTTTTAGAAAAAAGAAGTTTACAATCCTTTTGTTTCTGATGACTTTGCTGTTTTAAAGAGAAGATTATAATACACCTTGTGTAAAGGACAACACACACAATGCACACACATGTGTACACTGGTACAGTATACAGACTATATGTTTAATTATTTAGCATTCAGAAATAGAGCTACCGAGCTTTTTGTATTTAAAAGCAAACAGCATCATATGCAATGGAGAACAGGACCTGATTTTTATTTTTGTGCTTTTAAACACAACAAATTGCAGCTATAATCTGTATTTTTCATTTAACAGATCACTCTGGTTTTATAGACGCGTATCTGTGGGAATCAAAGCCTGATTCTGTTACTGAAGCAAGTTAAAGATGTGGAACACATTTCAGCCAATCACAAACATTCCTGAGGATTAATAAAAGGGCAACTGTGACATCACTATAAGATCAGAGCCACATGTTGTGTGTTTTGTGTTTAATCCGAGCGGCACACACGCACATGCACCAGATAACTCATACAGTGAGCTGACATCTGTGAACAAGATAACATGCTTTAAAAACATGCGTTCTATTGCAGAGACCTTCAGCACATGCAGAAACATTGTCATGTGTGGACGGCCATTAAACACTGCTGTGCCAGCAACTGTCATGTTTCTATCATCATGTATTATACAGTTATATTTTATTCCACCTCATGCTGTCCACATGTTAGTGTACAAAACTTTAAAAGCCCATTTATGATGTTTGATTTTTTATGTTAGCTGTTGTGCTGTGTGTAGAAATGTCATTTAAACGCGTCATGCAACATTTTGCTTAGTTGCTTGATACATGCAATGTGGAAACGAGGGGTGTGAATAGCTGTTCTTTGTCTTTTGTTCATTAACACTGTGTACTTATATTTGCACGACACCCTTGAAATGTTTAAATTTCTTCATTTAGCACATGCTCGTAATAATTTATTACCAAAAATATTAGTAGTGCCGCAGCACTAGTAGCAGAATACACATGTATTAAAAAACAGAATACAACCGAAATTCTCTATATGAATCAATGGTTCCTGTCAGCGAACAATTTTGGGATGTAAGAACATTTCCCTAATATTTCCTTTTAGAACCAAAACGTTAATGTTGTTTTGTATGTGCTACTGTGGAAGAATCCATTTTTTTTGTTGTGTTAACATTTATATTTAGAGAATGTTAGCCAATGTTCTGAGAATGTTCCCTGTTAGAAGCGATATGGTTTAAATAAAAGTTGTACATAACTGCACATTATGGCTTTATTGGATGAATTGGTGAAAGCTGTTTCAGAAACACAGAGAGAAATGCATGAAAAGCAGTTTTCTGATATCTGAGGTTAATGAGCGCTACAGGAAGAAGGATTAACTGTTAGTAATTCCGAGCGATTCAGATGTTCAGATGAGGTTTAACAGTTCAGGCTCTGCGTCTGAAAGCATTTCCTGCGAGAGTGACAGCTGCAGTATCTCTGAACGCTGAATATTCTGAACTGATCGTTAAAATAATATTTCTGTCATAGCTTTCACTGTCATTTTCTTTTGTGTCGCTGCAACCTGTTGTTCAGGTGGGAAATAAACAGTAACTTCACACAGATAATGAAGCAGATAATCTGTTCTTATGCACGAGGCAAAGCCACTTTTATAAAACAGACATTTTAAAATAAGCATCAGCGAGAAGACGGCCCATACAGAGCTTTCAGATTCCTGCCGCCCTCTATGCAGAATTCAGTGATATCCCATCTGACAGTGAATGTTATCAGAACGTGGACGTTCTCCAAAAGTTTCTGGACGTTTTGAACGTTCTTCGAACTTCCAAGTAACATTTTAAAACTTTTTGTTACTTAATGGAAATGTTAAGGAAACGTTCTTACAGTCTAATCTGCAGTGACCCACATCAGTGGTTTCTGCTATTTCCCTTCTTTTCATTTGATCAGTCTAATCCAAAGAGAAACGCTCCTGTTCTTGGATCGTTCCGTTTTATCCCCTAAAAAGATTCACGCAATCCTGACCATATTTTTCTTGTTCTGCACCCATCAGCTGCACTCAGCAGAGTCATTTCTGTGCTCAGATCATTTCCTCTGGTCACTGCAACACTGGAGTTTGTATTCTCAGTATGTGGTTCACATTTGGAACATCCAGATAGGGGCCGTCTGTGGTGTTCTGGGGCGGCGAGTTGGCGTTTGAGGTGGGATTCATACAGCCAACACAGACAGGGTGATGGTTACACAACCCTGCTGGCCATGGGATGTGAGGAGAGAAATGCTTTTCTGACGGGGGGCCATTTTGAAAATGAAACCATTGTTGTTATTCGTGGGACACCTCAGTTTATAACAGCCATGATTAAATCCATATGTGACCACTAAAGTAAAGATCATGGAGTTAGTCCTGGGAAAATACTCAGTACATTGTTACTGTATGTACTGTACTGTAAAAGGCAAGAAACACTCAAACCAGCATAAAAACCACACACAAAACATTAATGAAATATGACTTCTTCTTCTGAGGTGAGAAAATCAGAAACATGCAGAACCTTCCTTTAAACCTTTTCCTCTGAAGACATTGTGGATCTGGAACAGATTATGGACGAGCAGGTATCATCTTTAAAAGCTGCTTGTTTGAGAGATTGACAGGTCAGGCCTTTAAGCACAGGAGCATCTCATTCCATAACTCAACACAGAGATCAAGTAATGCTGTACATCGCATTGACCGTAAGTGTCGAGGGTTAAAACCTGAGAAGGAAGCATTTTGTATCTTTTCATATGTTTGATAATAACTCATTGTCACAGGCAAAGTGGTGTCCCAGCTAACAGGGAACGTTCTGGAAACGTTTTCTCAAAGTTATCCCTGAAATGTTCTCGCAGTAATCTAAAAAATGTCATGTTTTGAACATACCAAGAACTTTCGAAATAACAATTTTAACGTGCTTTTTACCTAATGAAAATGTTATGGAAACGTTCTTACAACCTAAAATTGTTAGCTGTGGTGTAACTCGCAAAAGTGCATGAAATAAATGAACCATTAGCAGCTTCTGTCTGATTCTAGATGATCCAATGAGATGTTTACTGTTCATATTTATCGTTATTGTTAAAGTCACTGCAAACAGGTACATCTGTGTGCCATTTTCTCCACTATAGGCGCAAGATGCATCAAGAAACATAATCAACTAGCTGGTTAAAATGTCAATTTTGACTCATACTGAGAACGTAATGCACAAAATCTGTTCTCATGAATATGCAGATGTAAATTAAACAGCCCGCCTTGATGTTCAGTAAACCGCTAATTTAAAATGGTGTTACTGAACTAATTGAAAACATCGTCCAAACACAACACAGTTAATTTGATTACAATTCAGGCCAAGATAAAAGGCAGTGGCTGTAATATTTGTTTTCTATCAGCTGTTTGGGGGAGGGTCCAAATGTAGAAGTCCAGTGAAGTCACTCAACTCTGCTGTATGTGTATGACTCGATGATGTGTATGATGGCACAACTTCTGTGTGTCTTCTGTCTAAATGCTAATGAGCGGCGAAGGAGGCTGTGCATTTTTAATGTCTTATCTCAAAGGTTAAAAGATATCAGCTCCCGTGTGGTGACTGAGGGACATGTGTGTGTGAGACTGTGTGTGTGAGACTGTGTGTGTGAAACTGTGTGTGTGTGTGGGTTCCTTAACCATATATTGGGGACAAATCTGTGCGCGAATGTCAGCCAAACCTGACAATTCTGAGCAAAACCTCCTTATGGGGACGTCCTCATTTGTAAAAATGCTCTCAAATGTAGTAAAGTTTTTGTTTAATGTAAAATGCAAAAACGTTTTCTGTTAGGTTTAGAGTGTGGGTTGGATTATATTGTCTATAACTAGCTGTGTATAAAAACAATAATGGAAGTCTATGGAATATCCCTGTTTAGATAGATAAGTAAACATGTATATGTGTGTGTGTGTGCAAGGCTTTGTGGGAAATTAGACAGTGTATGTGTTATCAGCTCAGTGTTTGTCAGATTGTTTAAAAGGGTTTTATTTTATGAATGCTTGATATGTGTATGACTAAATGTTCAATCACACAGAATTTGCAGTTTTATGTCATTTCCTGCACTGAAAACCCACAGAGTTCTATTAAACACATTTCCACATTCAGACGTGTTGAAGTTGATGATACTCTAACCGGCATCTGAAAACATCATCGTAACTATAGAAACACCGAAAGTAACTTTCCCATGACCTCCATCTCAGAGTAACTACAAGAGGAATTATGTCATTTCCTCCATTCCCACTTTTCCTTGATTTGAAGTGATAAGTGTTTTTCCATTCTGTTGTAATGCTCTACGTGGATCCATCCACTTCTCCAGACATTATGAACCGTCATCAAAGATAATGAAATAAGAATATTCCATACCATCATATCTGATTCTAGCACACCCCATAAAAATCATGAGAAATCTCCCTTCATCCAAACATCATTTAATTTGATATCAATTACCAAGCATCTGGTTGCACAATTGTGGCATTAAAAATGATAATCATAAAACAGATTATGAACAGTCGTAAAGAGCCACAGAACAGAATTCACATCATTAAAAAGACAAAGCTGCGCAGTCAGAACATTGCTAGTTAAACCACAGGCCTGCAGTCATAAATCACATGAGAAATGTTATAATAAATGTTATGAAGATCATAACAATAAACTCGAGCCAACAGTGTTAAATATACAGTGATTGTTTTGAAAGAGGCGACATGCTTTAATGTGATCTGTTTGGATTAAACTAAATCTAATGCATAAGTAAAAATCTTCATAAGTAGATTGCAATCTTTCTTCCATCTGTCCGTGTGCATCACCATCACTGCTTTATGCAGCTGCAGAAGCAGGCTTAAAAAATACTGAAATATACTCTCGCACACGAGCCTGCGTTTTGACGGACTGCTGGTGCAGACATAATGAGATGCTTTAGTGAGCTGAGAGTGGTAATTGCTTCGCCTGGGTGTGTGAAAATCAAGGCCATTCTGTGTGTCTGTCTCATTGTTATCCTGCTTCACACCTGTTATCTCTCTCCTTTAGCAAGCAGACACATACAGCTCACAAACTCTCACTACAGTCCTGCATTTATTCTCTTCTATCAGAGGAGATTGTCATTCTCTGTGTTTGGTGTCATTGCTGAAGCCTTGACGTGCAGTGAGTCATTTTTGTTATTAAGACTTCAGACTTCTGTCTGTTCCGTGTGGTGCGCAAACACACACAGACATGCAGAATGACTTTGCTATGCTTCGCTAGCAGACAGTCAGGTGTTGAAAGAAAGAAATCTCTCTTTTATCTCCATATCTTCATCTGTGCTTCTCCAATGGAAGGAGAGAGAGAGAGAGAGAGAGAGAGATTGGACCCACATTCCAGCTTCAAAGAGAAAGTGTAGACAGATTCGTCGGCTATCACAGAAAAAACTATTTTACTGACTGTACGCCTAACCTGTTATATTTCATTGTTCACCTGAGCAAAATATATCTGTTTTATCTAATGTTATGTCTCATTTCACACACATTTACTGTCATAAATGTTTTTATATGCAATTGAAAAAATTAAGGTATTAAATCTTTCATGACTTTTGTCTTCATTTCAAACATTGAAAAACAATTGTTGCAGTCAAAAAACCAAGATAGTGACAGAGCTGTTTAAGTTATATAGGGCCGGCACAGTTTTGCAACACTAGCTGTCTCCCTCACCATAAACTCTACAAATAAATCTCTCTCTCTCTCTCTCTCTCTCTCTCTCTGACACAAAACATTTTTTCTCTCTGTAACTTCAACACTTACACAGTAAAAGAAAACAAGTACTGTAATTCACAAATCTTTCAGAGAGCATTCTTAATTAAAGGTTTGTGCATTGTGGTTTGGATGTTTGTTCGGCAATTCATTCATTTATTTGACAAACAGTTCTGACTGTCATTTCTTTGGTCAGGCAGACGCTAGCTCTTTAACTTTCTGAAACATCATGTTGCACAATCCTCCAGACAGAAGCATGCATGCTACAGCCACACTGCGTGTCAGATGCAGGGCTCTGCTGCGCACAGAGAGGCCTGAGAGTGCATGATGCATTTAAATGAATTTATAATTTCATAAATCAGCACCATTGCAACTACACAGATTTGTATGTGTGTGTGTTTTGCACCAGCATGTCAATCTCACCGCCAACACAAACGCAAGCAAATCTTCTGTCCCCTGAGGACAGGTTTGGTTTTTGAGGAATTTACTTAGTAGACTATAAGATCGGATCCTGGTATGAAAATTGAGCTCCAGTCTTTAAACAATATAATTAGACAGAAGGTGTTTATTGCGTTATTGATTCAAAATGATGTCTCTGTAGCTCGCAGTAAAGTTAAATGTCATCCCACAATGCATAGCTAATTTACATGTGATTCACAACGATGATTTTTAGATTCCAGAACATTTTAAATGAATATTTATTTAAAATAGCATGATCTATTTATAACTACATACATCAAGCCAGTGGATAACAATGAATTGAACAGATGAAAAGAAACGGACCCACGTATACTCCAGTCAAAAGAACACACACTTTCCATAAAACAAGACACTGACATTTTTCTCTAAAGAATCGCTCATCACCAGCGCGGCGGACGCGTGTGGCGCGTGGGCGTCGCCCAGGGTGCCGGAGAGCGCGAGGCGAGCGCGCTATGAAGCGAGTTTGACGCGCGCCTGCAAAAGATGATCCGGTTCCAGCGCGGATATTAAAGATACGTTTTTAACCTCCACGCAGAACATCTCTCGTGTTTTTGTTGTGATTTGACTGCGCGTCTAATTGCGCGCAAAATGTAAATGGGAGTTACTTTTAAGGTAAGTCTCCGCCCAGGGGGAGTCACGGCGCTTTATCCACCTGCCAGATTTCCTCATTGGCAGACGGGCTTTGGACGTGGAGAGCGCAAGCACGCCGCTGACGCTCGGACACTAAGACACGGGAACCGTTTAAAAACTCCGATCCAGAGGGATACGAGCACTCCGTTAATTTGCGATCAATAGTCGGACAGCAGAGAGAATAAGGAGAAAATACTTTGTGGACACTTGGAGACGATTTACTTTTGCCTTTGCGCGTTGCTTTCCTCTCATTTATACGTGCGCGTTTGTTTGTTTATTTGTGCCGATGTCGAATGGTTTTCACATCGGGGCAGTTTGGAATCGTTTGAGACGGACGTCCTGTAGGTGAGTCGTGCGTTCATTGCAGTTTATTTTGATAGTCGTTTTAAAACGCAAACAAACTTCTTTCTGTAAAAGAACGCATTTAAATCTGAATCGATTTATTTATAACTCACCGTAGCTTTCAGAAATCATGGAAATGTCAGTGCTGCCGTTATCTGAAGTTCATTTTAGTAGCCTGTCCTGTTTATGTTGTTTAGGGACCACAATAAACAAGCGGCTCTATTTAATATTGTTTAATATTGTTATTGTCTGGGGGGGGGAATAAGAGCGCGAAAGCACATGGAACAGAGAATGTTTTTCTATTGGCACACAGATCTGATAGAAGTGACAGACAGGAATAAACGGATAAACGAATAACTGATAACGGTGTCATGAATGCATCAACTTTTCTCATTTATATATGCGCCTATAATTTGTACCTTCCGTTCTCCCCATACAGAACTGCGTAAATCGCGTGTGGGTCTTTGGATAAAGCAATCATGCCGGGAACCGCGACTGTGGTGTTGGGGGCTCTTCTGGCTTCTGTGCTCTCAGCTGTCTCGGTCCACAGCAGTCTATTGTCTTCAGTCCCACCCGCCTCGGCCCCGCGAGTCTCGCTGTCCTTCAAAGGTAAGACGCGTCTCTGTTTGCTCTGTGCTCGTTCTCTCACTGTTGCTCTGTGGGTGCCCACAGCCCCTGCTGGAGATCCACTGCTGGAGATCCACTGCTGGAGATCCACTGCTGTTCAGTGGAATAAACGGATATATAAATAAAGAATTGGGGATGATGTAGACTCCGTGGGAGATGTGCGTTATTATTTTTGTGCGCAGAAAATCTGAATTCTGTGATGCAACTTAGTGCATATTTAATGAGCTTGTATTATATTGGGTTTATTGTTTGCCAGTATAGGGTTTGTCAGTAAGAGGCTTGTTAAATTGTGTTTGGTGCGCCTTTCTTTAGCTTCTGTTGGTAAAAGTGCTGAGCAAGCCACTTTCCTTTCTTTGGTTGCCTGTCTGTTTCACCTTTCTAATTCAGAGAGTTTTCACAGTCTGCTGGATGAACTCATTTTCCTTTCTATTGCCCGTTATTGTGTTTGCTTAATTGGTTTTCTCAAACACTTCTTGACCTGCCGTGTGCCAAACGATGAGGAGCTAAAATCTGCTCATCACTCTGTGAGTTTAACTCGTTCTGAGGGAATAGCTTTTTCGTGTTGTTCTGTTGGGGTTCGTATCTGCCTCTTGGTTGGCTAAGCAATGCAATTAGATTTTAGTTCTGAGAGTATTTCCCTTGAGATTCTCTGAACTGCTTTTTTTTCTGAATATGTGTGTTCTTTGCAGATGTCCATTTTCCAGGACTGTTCATTCCTAATTTCTCCTTGGTAACAAAAGGGTTTTGTCTGGTAGAGCGTGGCGCGATCAAGTCATGGGTTTGATTCCCAAGGAACTCGTATACTGATAAAATATACATTGTCTTTTTATGTCACTTTCAATATTGCATGAATGTAAAAAAATGTAAACAAATGTACAATTATTGTAATTATATTTCCACACTAAAATTACCATTTTATCTTAAAACCATAAACGGTTCATTTAGGGGCTGCCCTCCAAAATTGAATACTGATTCTGAATATGATTTTATCGGTCTGTTATCGGTCTGGTTGGTTTCCCAGAATCTTTGTGTCCAATCATAATGTACTTCTGTCAGTACTGTAGATATTTACTGCTCTTAACTGCCAAGAAATACACGTAAGAAAAAAATACACGCATGATTAGGACAGACTCTCCCAGTATGACAAAATCTAATCTGTGATCTGTCTGGAGATCATCAAACTACCATAGTGGAACTGGTGATGAAAAATAAAACTTTTGTCTGCTTTACGTAAATCACATGGGACGCACATGAGATGAATTATGGTTTATAGTTCTGGCTTCTTATTTTCCTGTCCGGCAGCTTTTTCTAAACACCGCAAGCCCTGATTTTTTTTGTTTTGTGGGACGAGATTACATTTGTACATTACACTCACTAAACATTCGGTTCTCTTCCACAAACAGTTACAAGCTCAGTGGGATCCTGTCCTGGTTTTGTACTTGGGCTGTGTCATTAGAAAATCATTACGATGGGCAGCTGAAAGACGGGCTTGGGCTATAATCATCTGGCTTGATGCCTGGTGGCAAGTGTTTGAAAGAAACAGAACATCCTGTTATATGTCTCTCTCGGTTGCTTGAATATGATGCATGACTGTTTATGTCATGAGGAAGTTATTTGCTGTTGTAATGGGTTGTTTGAATGTCGAGGTGTTGGATAAGATTTATTCGTTGTTTAGAGCAGCACTGATCAGCTTTGGAAAGCTAACGGTAGGTGCAACAATTCAATTAGCCTTGATCTTAAATCTGATTGGATGAGCCACACAGCTTAAATCTGATTGGATGAGCCACACTTAAGGCCATTGCAAAATCTGTGATATACTTGCACATCAGTTGAATATTTTATTTATGGATCCGGTTGCAACTGTACACAACTTACTCCATTTAAACGTATTTAACACGTCAAAACTACATGACTGTAGTTCCTGTATAATCAGTAAAGCGTTCTCAAAGCTGCAGTCTGTAACTTTTGCTTCTCTACCGCCATCTCTGTTTGAAACATAAAATTGCAGGTCACGTTATGCACTTGCACGTTTTATGCACTTTTTTTTACTTATGTTGATGTCAAATGAGGTTAAAATGACATTTTTTGTGGAATCTTACTCGACAGCTAAAATTATAAATCATTATTATTATTATTTCCACTGGGAATATGCGTCACATTTATAAAATTGTGCCAAGAACACACCTTTGTTGTAAATTTAATGTAATTATTATTTTACCATCACACAGGACGTGGCGTAATACCGGAGCCCTGCTCCGTATCACCGAGGTAAAAAGTAATATTTGTGATTATTTCAGTTGCCACGGTAATAACAGCATCACACAAGCCAGAAAAATGTCTTGAGGGCCCCCTGCAGCCTAGGGGCTGCGTGTTAAGCAGTGTTGGCTTAGAGAATGTGTAATTTCATGCATGGTGTGTGATGATTCAGCTTAGCTTAAGGTTCTGTTTAAGAAATACAGGGTAAAGAAATTAATGCCATATAAAGATCCTCCCAGGGGAAAATCAGGTAAAAGGCTCCAGTAAGAAACACACACACACACACACACACACACACACACACACACACACACACTGGCTGCGGTTCGAGCATGTAGGGAGGGCAGGGAACTCTGCCAGAAGGTTTTGGCTGCCTGTAGTGTCGGTGAGTTCAGAGAGGAGATACTGGTGTCGTCTTCTGCCCTATACACATTACAGACTGTCCAGTCCAGAAGCATCTCCTGAAGCCAAGATAAATCATCTGTGGAGCTCAAGGTCTGTGAAACTGCATCAGACGTGACTTCATGACGTGACATGAATTATCGAGAAAGGGTCAGATGTTTCTCTCTTACTTATTTTGTGTTTGGGATTGTGCAAAACAGTTTTTAAAATACATCCACAGACCGGTCACCCAAAAAGGAAAATGTTGTCATTTACACATCGTCATCACACAAAAGATGATGTTAGGTAAAGTGACTGTCTCGGACCCCATTCACTTTCATTGTATGGAGAATAGAACAGCATCAATATTCTGTCAAATTTCTCCTCGTGTGTTCCACCTGACAAGTTTCACTCTGCAATATTGTGATGTTACATCTTCCCTTTCTTCTCTCTTTCACACACGCCATTCTTTCCCATGTATCTCTCCAAGCCTGGAATTACATGCTAAAAAGTAGCGTAGAGGACTTCTAGAGTCACATGACAAGCCAAGTTCATCTCTTGGCTTACCAGGCCTCTCATAACTTCTCAATTTTGGACATGACAATGAATTTATGGGCATGTTTATGCATATCAAATTACTGTACAGTGGTTTGGAAACTAAGGGCTGGTTCATGGAGGAATGTGTGT